>SNQJ01S0119538.1:0-14455 GCA_010110895.2 Picea sitchensis
AATAATAATAAAATAATTATCTATCATTTGTAAAAAATCAAAATTAATATTTTTCTCTTCTCCATTAACTTGAAGCTTCTAGAATTTTAAGATCATATTTGAAATCAAATTATAAACAATGTTTATTTATAAGTTATAGTTAGTTTAAATTCATTTTTTATTTTTCTAGATTTTGTTTTATTCACAATTTTTAGGTTATTAATTTAGGTTTCTTTTTGTTTCATAGGTTTCTATTATCAAATATTTGATTCAGATATGATCACGGTTTGATTTTATTATCCAAATACGTTCAAGATGATTGATCCAAAAATAATTTTGGATTGCTACAAATAATTTCATGAGCAACAACAGATAAAATTTGGAAAGGCGTCAAGATCAGACAGACAATTTTGCATAATTGATTGCAGCCAAACCGTAAATAATTTGAAGAAACGGTTGAAAACCCAGAACCCAAATGGACCCATTTACCTTTCTAGTAGAGATTTTCCCAAAAACATGCACGATTTGAGATATATTGATGTCTTTTTACGAGACAAATTTCAGGTGGCTAAAATTAATAGTCACGCCCAAACTGTTCATGCATTGTATAAATATATGAGAAAGTTCAGAGCCATGGAGATCCAAGAATTGGAGAGGAGGATTTTTATCCTTTCTCTTTTGTATATTATATCTTTTGTAAACTTCTTATTTCTTTTCAAATGGAGTAATGGATGGCTAGAATCTTTGGAAGAATGGACGAGTATTTTCAAAGAAGAATATGGAATTTTGGGTTTCTTAATGGCTTTTGTCCTGTGAGTAAAATGGTTTTATTTTCATTATAATATATTCATATTATTTGAATAATTAATTATGCATTGATTTAAATAGATTTAGTCTTTTTTATCAATACATGGTTAATTATTATCATTTATGTATTAATTTTTCCAATCTTTAAAATCTATTATCCAAAAAAATTCTTCCAGGACTACAGAATGGACAAGTGATTCCAAAAACTTAATAGAACGACATATATGCATTTTGGCTTTAGCCTTTTGTTTATAATGTTGTTATTTATGTTTTTTTAATCTTGTTACATGTGCAGGTCTGATATCTTTAGATTAAATGATCTATGATGTGTAGGAGGTTTATATTATAAATACCATCTATCATTTGCTTCAATCAAAATATAAATGTTGTGATTATATATTCAATTTAAATAATGGGATTTATCTTTGAGTTTTAAATTGAATGATAAAATGAATAGATTGCTTCCAGATTTATCTTGTTGTAATCATGTATAATTATGAGATCATAGGTTTATGTTTTTGTTTCATTTTCTGTCATTAAAACCTAAGCTGCCAATACATGTTCTGAATTTATTTAGAACAGTTGCGGATTTCTCTCTTGGACATGGAAGTTGGATGTTCACCACTCATGCAGATGCTTGGATACACCTCACTAATTCATTGACAGGATAGCTTCTTTGTATTTTTCTATCATTTACATATCATTGAAACTAGAATGTATGGTTCAGCTTTGACTATCCACATATTCATGTTTCATTAATTTTTTTTTCAAGATTCTTTAAATTTATAAAAGAAAAACAATAAATATTTCTATGTGCTTTCTTTATCTGCTTCCTAGAAGAAATCATTTTTCACATCGATTTTTGTAAGTTTCGATTAAAACTTGCATCTTGTAAATCATGTAAATAAACGAGACTTGTATATCTTCTGCTTAAATACAACTACTACAGTTACATTAGAACATATGTACATATATATATAGTGTTTAGTAATTAGTTAATTATTTCAGCTCTTTTATTTATTTATTTGTTTCTTCTAGGACTTTTAGATTGGCCAACGGAGCCATTAAACCCGTCAGAACGAGTTATACCAAATGGCTTGGGTTATTAAGACAACCTCAGACTGGACTCATTCTTCCAATTGACAGACGGTCATTTTCGCCCGTCAACAGGACCCTTCCTCAGTTTCCCGTAACTTTGGGAGGGAAAAATGTCATTATTGATGTCATGGTAGTCCAAGACCCCTTGGATTTTGATTTACTCCTTGGGTGAGATTATGTCTATGCCATGAAAGCTATTGTGTCCACTCTTTTTTGTGTGATATCTTTCCCTCATGATGGAAGATTTGTGACTATTGATCAACTCTCATTTGTTGCACCTGATTTGATTATCAACCCAATGACATTCCTAAATGGTTCCTATATGTAGACAGTATCACCCCTGCCATGGGTCAATTATGTGGTGTTGTCTCCCATGCCTTCAGTTTCCGATGAAGATGAGCCTCTCAGTGTAAGCTCAATCTCTTATGACTTGGATCTGGTAGTTGACATGGTAATCTCTTCGGTAGAGTTATTATAGCTTGACCTCCTTACCCCTATCATGGCCCTCGACATGTGTTCCTTCCAGAGTGTGTTTCTTCCATCAAGTCAATAGGAGATCTTTGAGCATGGTTTTCTGATTTCAAGCTCATTAAAAAATGAAACCAACTATGAGGATAGTTTTGTGTTTCTGTAGCAACCTCCTTAATAAATGAAATGGAGATCACGAGGATAGTTTTTGCATCTCTGTGGCAACCTCGTTAAAAAATGAAATAGAGGTCACAAGAATAGTTCTTGTTTCTATGTCAAGATCAGTAAAAAATGAAACATAGGTCTGAGGATTGAACCTAGATTCTCGAGCATAGTTCTTATTCCTGTGTAAAGCTCGTTAAAAAATGAAATAGATTGTTCCCCCTCTTTGTTTGAGTCATGTACTTTTTCTAGTATTTGAAGCTTCATTTCATTCACCTTTGCAGTTGGACAAAACGGAGCTTGGGGGGCATTTGCTTCCATCCTCTAGACTTCATGTTGAAGTTGAGCCACTAGCTTCTTAAGCTGGGGGTAAGTACCAACCATGTGAATCCCTGAACAATGCATTGGGAAGTCGAAAGCATATTTTTCTCTGGTTCAATATTGTGTAAAAATGAAACCACCTACCTCAAGCATAGTTTCCTCTGGTTCAAGCTTGTGTAAAAATGAAACCAGGTCCAAGCATAGTTTTGTTTAGTTTTAAACTTGTGTAAAAATAAAATCTATCCCAAGCATAGTTTTGTTTGGTCTTAATATTGCGTAAAAATGAAAACAATCTCGAGCTTAGTCTTTGTTATTTCTCATGTTCATAAATCAATGAGAATGTAACCGAGCAAACTTTTATCACTTTTTCAAAATCGTAAAGGTTATATGAAAAACGAACCCCCTGGAGTTCCCTTTAAGCTCTTTTCAGACTCTCTAAACATGAAAAGATTGTCGAGTGATATTGTTATTTTCACGCTCGTTAAAGTATTTGAAGAAAACATCTATTGAGTGGTAGTTTATCTCTTTTTCAGTCTCATCAGACTACTTTATGAAAAAGGACATTTTGGAGTTCTCTTTAATTTTTTTTCAGACTCTCTAAAAACGAAAACCCTTGAGTTTTCTTTATTTGGACTCATTAAACACACATCGAAAGACCCATATGGGCTCGAACCACTCCTTCCTAGGGTTTGTTAAACATGCTCTGAGGGACTCATCTGAAGAATGAAATTACAGTTCAAGCATATGTTATCCTCCTCAAGCTTGTGTAAAAATAAAGAGGTACTCACCAAAAATGGTGGGGGGGAAATTGGGAAAGAAATATTTCTAAACATATATTCTATGGAAGAGTCACTTTTAAACATGACACCCTTTCACTCACTTTGTGTTTAGGTTGGAAAATATGCTTGCCTCTTGATCATACTCCTTTATAAGATTACAAATTGGTCTGTGATCCGTGTTGTTGAGTCATTGTTTCCAAGACAGTTGTTGTGTCATCAATATGTTCAAAGAGAGGTTCAACCCAAAAATCCTTCTATTGCGTCAATAATTTCTGCAATCCTTAATCCTTCTATTGTGTCGGCCATACCTGAGTCAGTCCTGAATCACATGTTACTTTGATCTACTTCAAATATTGTTACATGTTTCGTGTCATTGATGGGGGATACATTAAGGCCCTACTGTGATGAATCGTTTCCTGTCGACTTCAACTCATTATCCAGGAATTAGAATTAGAAACTAATTGGTACGTTGGAAATCGCATGCCTCAATGGCAGGTTTCCTCGCTTTCGACAATGGTTTTTCATTATTGACCCCGATCGGAAGATTCTGTTGAGTGTTCGACTTCATCTCACAAATTCACACATGTTGGATTGTACTAGTGTACCTTGGGAGTCATTGACATTAATGGTAATTTCCCTCACACTTGTTAATGGTATACACTAATGACCGATAATCAAGTGGTTTCTACCATGTTCGACTTCAGCACATGTATTCACATGGTTAGATTCGTACTATAGAGTGGTGGAGATGAAGACCCTGAATTTTTTCTGACAGATTCATGTTGCATTGGAGTATATTCAGATTTTACTGTTGCATAGATCCACAGTGTATGTCTCGTGGCTATGTTCAAATTTGAGTCTCTAACACATAGATCCACAGTGTATTTTTGGTGGTTATGTTTAGATTTGAGTCATATTGGTGTGGATCCACAATGTATGTTTGGTGGCCATGATTTGTCTTACTTGACATGGATCTTTGCATGTTGGAATTTATGATTTGATTCAYTTGTATTCAGAGTATGGGAATGCCTACCTCGATGATGATATATTATTGTACTATATTTCCTTGTTTGTTGGCAGGTTTTCGACCAACAKGTTCCTTGTTCCCTACACACACTCGACAAAGTATTTTAGCTATCACTCTGTTCTAAATTCATACTTTGGGGGGCTCTCTATTRCACATTATTTTCATCACCCCTGTGACCATTAATGATGTAAACCTATCATTTGTATTTAGAAGGATCAATTTCTTTAATCCTTGAAGAAGAATGAAGACACACTTTCCCAGAGAGATGAAAATCATMTTTTCCCTTGTAAAAACCTTATAAAAAGGGATCGCCACACCTTGATTAGTGTTAAGGTTGTGACAATATAGGATATTCATAGGTTGCACCACAGTGACCTATGACTTCGTCACAGTTTTCTCAGTGGTAAGGGTGTGACAATTTTCGTACGAAGGAAAAAGAGGAATTTCTTGAAAGTTCTAGAATAGAAGCTTCGAGGGTGAGGTGGCCTCTGATCGGTTTGGATCTGAATCAAATCCCTGATATCATGGGATCATCCTAACCTCCTCACCCTATCATTTTTAGCTTATAAAAGGATGGGAGTTCTCATTGGGAACGTTACCTTGGTGAGCTTGGAAAGTTAGCTTGATTGAGTTCTTGAGTTTTGTAGCTTGAAGTTTTTGGAGCTTGTATGTTGGCTTTGATCTTTTCTTTTTCAAGATAGATTTTTTATCTCAGAATATATGGAGACGAAGTGTGTGGGAAGCAAGGAATTGTTGGAAGGAACCTGACAACATCAAGGCATCTAGTTGTATCTTTCTTCCACATTGTTTAATACAGTGATATATTTCTTTCCCATAAAATTGGTCTTATTTGATTGTATGACTCCTTGATCACATACATATGTTTTGTTGAGTATACATTGTTTCTTTTACTTCGTTGTCTTGCGTCTTTTTTATAGGTTCAACATCCCATAATCCTTGGAACGGAGTGAGGATGAAACTAGCGAGGACAAATGACCATTAAAAGGTATGTCATTTATCTCTTGTTAGTTAGTATGCTTGATAAAAAAAAAAATTGTAAGTGAGTGATAATTCATGTATTACTGAAAGAGGTTATGATACAAAAAAGAAAAGTGGAATCCCTTGATCTTCCAAAAAGGAAACTAGATCAGGGTTCCTGGAGTTGTGTTGTCTAAGATAGCAGGGGGAGGGTTGGGCTGCCACCATGGGAAATCGACCCAGTCCTCGAAAAACCAGTTTGATAAACTAAACCATAACCTATGCAAAAAGACATAACCATAAGAAAAGGGTTAGCTCCTACACGGAATACAACTTAACCAGGGGTTGATCCTGTGCTAGTCCAGGATGATGGGATGCCTTTCATATCCATCCTTTCTTGCCTCAATCTCCTTCCTCTGCTCCACTGTGTGCATCTTTTTGATAAAAGCTGGTGTTCCTCTCCGGTCTGTTGGAGAGTTGTCCATGTTGTGGACATAGCGTAGGTAAAGGTGGAATTGGCCTGCCATTCGTTCCATTTTTTCCTTCCAGCTTCTCTGGTCCTCAGCTAGTCTTTTTTCACTGGCCTTCAGGCTGTTGAGGCGACTCATAATTTTTGTGAGCACCTTCTTGTGTTCCCTGATTGCCTTCCTGCTTGTCTCTTTATGGTCAGCACTCATCTTTCCTATCAATATTTTTGTTCACCAGGCCTCCTCCATCATTTTGTGGTAGAGGGTTGTTCTAGGTTATGTGGCCCCTGGGTCCCTTATCCCGTCCACTTCCTGAATTAGTTTCGTCTAGGATTTTCCCTTGCGTGTGGTGTTGATTTCTCTCTCCCACCTATAGATGATCACTTTTCCCTTTGGATCGACCTACGTGAGAAAGGTACCCTTGGATTCTCTAGTTGCTTGCTCCATCCTTGTAATCCTATGGGTGCTTGTCGGAGGTTCTTTCCCTTGGGGGCCTCTCTTACTATGGGTTTTCTTCATTCGTACCATCTTGTCTTGTTTGTGGCAGTTTTTTCTTTGGGTTCTTCTCCTGTTCCTATTCGCCCCTTCCTGGTATGTAAGATGGCCTCTGTAATTGCTTCTCTCCGATCTGTGGCTATTCCTGGTGTTTATTCTTTTATGGGATCTCCCCTACTACAAGCTCATCCTAGAAATCATGGGCTGCTCATAAAGGTGTAGCTTCTGGTCCTTTTTCACTGTTTCGGAGTGTGTGCTCTTGGTAGCCATGTCGTAATCCCTGTGCCAATTCTTTGCCCTGCATGTTGTATGAAAATTATTACCACTCCTTGTATCTGTACTTAGGTGAGGTGTGCCCATACTTGCCATGGAAAACCCTTTTGTCCTTCGTCCTTTGCTACCTGTTGATTATCTTTTATGTTTTCCCACGGACAACCCCTGTACTTCTTCCTACTGATAGGACCGTGGTGTCATACCTCCTCTTGTTGTGTGACCTGGATCTGCATTGTAACTCGTTTTTGAGTGATGGGCTATTGGATTCTGCCTGGATCCTACATGCCCTTCAGTTATTCCTGTGCCTCCATCCTCGATGTGGTCATCCGTACTTCGGTTGTCATCATGGTCTTTTTCCGCTAGTTAAATGCAATCTATTCGGAACTAACCATTCGATATGTTACTTCAGATAGTGTCTAGTTTTGGTCCTTCCTTGTCAACCCCCTCATTGGCGATTATGTCTGCCAATCCATTTACTGACCTCCATACCCAGTGCAACTTGACTGTGATCCCCGTCTGCAAGTGCTCCTGAATTTTTTGCAGGGAATGTGCCAAGAGCCAGTACCTCTGAATTTTTCCCACTCTGGTCCCATTTTGGAGTCTCCTTACTGCGTTGATAACCAGCATGGAATCTCCTTCCACCATGGCGTTTTTCATCCCTTCCCAGCTTAGAATCTTGAGGTCAGTCTCCAGGGATCTGAATTCCACGGCGCTATTGGTTGAGCCTCCCATACTCCCAGCATACAGCCAGATGATATTTCCTTTATTGTCCCTGATTACTCCTCCCATTCTTGTCCGTCCCGGGTTACCTTTCATCACCCCGTCGAAATTTAGCTTGAGGGAGCCTACTGGTGGTGGTTTTCAGTTGCGCTCACCTACTTGGAGTTGTGGTTGCCATATTATTTGATTGGGGTTGCATCCATCTTTTAGGTGGACGGATTCTAGGATTCAAGATTATTGGTCTCTGAGTTGCGCCCTTCCTGTCTGGCAATTGCGACTCTGTACCGTTTCTCTTGTCATGGAGATGATTGTTTCCTTGATCTTCCCTTCCAGATAGCTTTGGTTCCTGAAGATGTGTCGGTTCCTTTCCTTCCATATTGCCCATATGATCATTCCTGGGATGAGGGTCCAATAGAGATTCACCTCTTTGTTTTCGCTATAGTTCTCTTTCCATATGTTGATACTTGCGGAGATGTTACCTCAGATCCTATTGGACTGTCAGAAGATACCTGTCGCCCAGTCTTAGATTTTCTTTGTGTAGGTGCATTCATCAAGGAGATGGTTCGTTGTTTCTTCCTTGGCTTGACAGAGGTGACATCTGGAAGGACCTATGAATCCCCTTTTCCTTAGGTTTTCCCAAGTTAGAATTTGGTTGTGGAGTATTAACCATTGGAAAAATTTTAGTTTTGGCCAATGGGGGCTATTCCAAAGATTATCCCATTGTTGCATCGGGTCTTCTTGGTATTAGTTCATGATATAGTGTCGGACATATTTTAGATTGAATTCCCCATCATATTTTTGTCCCCATCTCATCTGGTCATTTCCTTCCTTAACTATTATTTTTCGTCTCCCCAATTCCTCCTCCACTTCTTTTACTGTTGTTGTCATTTGGTCCCTATTCTGTGGAGTGAGAGTGTCCCAGATTCTCCATTTGTTGTGATCTATTTCTTGTTTCCAGTTGGTGGACTCTGGTTTTACCTTGCACAATCAGATCCTGTTGGAGTTCCTCCCTCTCTAGGTTCTCCATTCTAGGTTCTTTTTGTCAGGCGTCCTCCCACAATCTGGTTGTTCTACCATTCCTTACTTCTCAAAAGCTATGTGTCTGAATCTAGGCTTTGTTGTGCCAGGCTAGGTTCCATATGGCTGAACCTTCCCTGGTGCCTCTGAAGTGGATTCTATCATGGTCACTTATGTCTGGGTCATACTTTGCCTTCCACAGTTTTACCCATGGTGTAGTAGTTTATTTGACCCAGCGCCACCAGATTTTTGCCCCGTAGGCATCATTGGTCACTTGCGGGTCTTGTAACCCCAGGACTCCTTTTCTTTTTGGTTTACAGACCTTCTCCCAAGCCACCGAGGCCCAATTTTTCTTTGTTTCCACTCCTTGCCACAGGAAGTCCCTTTGGATGGTTCTTATTTTTTGTAGTATCCCTTGGGGGGTTGGGAAAACGGACATCATAAAGGTTGGAATTGCTTGCAAAACAGACTTGGTCATAATAAGTCTGCCAGCTAGGTTGAGGGATCTGTACATCCAATTTTTCACCCACTCCTATAACTTGTTGATTATTCCTTCCCAGGTTGACATTTTGTAAGCTTTGTCGGTCAGGGAAATGCCCAAGTACTTAGTTGGGAGTGCTTTGCATTCAAAGCCCAAAATGTTGGCCAAATTTCTTTGGATTGCGGGGTTGGTATTGAAGAAGAAGATCATAGATTTGGAATGGTTGATCTCTTCACCCGAGGCTTCCCCAAACTCTTCTAGGATTCATTTGTAGGATTTTTCTTCATTGGTCATGGGTATGCCATGAAGTAAGGTGTCATCCACAAACTGTTGGTGTGTGTAAGCAGGGTAATTTTTGAAATGTTTGATACCTATTATTTCACCTGTTGCAGTTGCGCTTTTTATGCTTCGACGGAGACCTTCCATCATCAAAATGAACAGGAAGAGGGACAACGGGTCTCCTTGTCTGATGCCTCTCGTGGGCCAGAAAGGTTTGGCTGGGGCTCCATTTATTAGTAGTGAGTAGCTTGTTGTGGATACTAGGATGACTATCCGGCTGATCCAGTGTTGGGTGAAACCAAAAGCTTCCAAAGTCTTGACCATATAGTGTCATCTAATCTTGTCATAATCTTTTGCTAGGTCTAGTTGTATTATCATTCCCCCTCTCTTCTGAAGCTTCAGGGTGTGGATAAGCTCGTTGGCATGGATGATATTTTCCATTATTTGTCTTCCTTCCATGAAGCTTGCATGTTCTTGTGAGACTAGTGTGGGTAGGAGGGGTTTCAATCTATTTGTTATAGATTTGGAGATAATCTTATAAACCACATTGCACAGTGATATAGGTCTGTAATAATCAGGGGTTTTGGCTTCATTTTCTTTGGGGATTAGTGTAATCATTGTAGCATTTAGCACTTTTAGAATGGAGGCTCAACTTCTGGAGTCTTCCACTACCCTATAAACATCGTGTTTGACAATTTCCCAAAAGGATTTGAAGAAATCCACTGTGAAGCCATCTAGACCTAGGGATTTCCCATTGGGCATTTCCTGGAGTACTTGGTCAATTTCCTCCTCAACAATGGGTTTCTTTAGGTTGTTATTTTGTTCCTCGGTGACCAGGCGGGGGATATGTTGGATTATCCTTTGTATGGCCTCCATTCTATGTTGGTTTGGTTCCTGGGATATCCCATGGAAGTGGTTTACCAAAGTAGTTTTGATCTCCTTATTTGACTCTCTCTCTCTATTCCATCCTGGTCCATAATCTTCAAGATTTTTTTATGGGCTCTTCTGGCCATGGTTGTTCTATGAAAAAACTTGGTGTTCCGCTCTCCTTCCCTTAGCCATATGATATGGGAATTTTTTCTCAAAAGTGTTTCTTCTTGCTGGCATCGAGCTTCCCATTCCTAGGTCATATGGAGCTCTTCATTTTTCCAATCCTCCGTATAGCCCTCTGAAATGTAGGTTTCCTGGAGTTTTTTCATTTTTTCTTCTATGTTGTTTTTATTTTGGTTTATATTCCCAAAAGTGTCCTTGTTCCACTCCTTGAGCTTATATTTGATGTACTTTAGTTTCTTCTAGAGTTTGAACATCCTTGTCCCTTGCTCTAGTTGCTCCTCCAGCCACCACTGTTTGATTCTTTCCTTGAAAGTCGGGTGTTCAATCCAGAATTTCTCAAATATGAAGGGTGTGTTCTTTCATGCGGTTTGGAAGCCTGCTTCCAGTTGCACTGGCCAGTGATAAGATCCCCCCTAGGGAAGGATGTTGCAATCTAAGTTTATCCCCTTCATAATGATTGACTCTGATACTAGGAATCTGTCGAGTCTTGTTTCTACCTGATATTGGTTCATCCGTTTATTGTTCCAGGTGAACTGGACATTATTAGTTTTGAGGTCTACCATCTCCGCTGTGTCTATGAACTTTGAGAATTCTTCTACATCCCTGTCCAATATTCTTCTACCTCCTTTTTTCTCCGCAAGTGTCGTGATTATGTTGAAGTCCCCTGCCAGGATCCATTAGAGTTTGTTGGATCGGGTTTTAAGGTCTTCTAGGTCTCATATCATTCTTCTCTTTTCTTCTGACACCTGGGGCCCATACACATTAGTTCATAGAATCACCTATGTGTTTCCAATGATTTACATGCGTACCATAAGGGTGTGCCTAGTCTCTTTGGCTGCTATTAGGATCAGTACTTGTGGGTTCCACAAGGTGAGAATACCTCCTGCCATTTGGTGGTCTCCGATAGCCATCATCTTGTACTTGCACCATTGTTGTTTACTGATTGCCTCCATTATGTCTGTAGTGCATTTTGTCTCTTGAATGAAACAAAGATTCAGTTGTTCCTTATTTAGTCTATTTCTAAGGATTCTTTGTTTTCTCGGGTTGTTTAGGCCTCTTATATTCCAAGTTATAACCTTCATTTAAACATGTTGGGGGGGAATTGGGGAAGAGTTTCTTGATCTTACCCGAGTTTATCAGCAGCACTCCAAGCTCCTGTAGGGCTACGCTATTTTATTTCTTGCCTTTTTTCCTCCTCATCTGCTTGGGTGAGAGCTGTTGTTGTCCCTCGCCGGCTTTGACTCCTAGGTGCCCTATCTCCCCGTGTGTGCGCTTTAGTCCTCTAGCTTTGGCTTCCTCCATTAGGAGAAACGGGTACTGAATGCAGTCAATTTACTCTATTGGTATGTTGTCTACTCCCTATATTTTCTATTGCTCCAGTATGTTCAGGAGATCTATCCCTTCCTTTTCCACAAGGTCTTTGAGATCGAGATCTTCTGTACCTACTTCGCTTGGGGACATTTTCTCATCTCCCTCTGCTTCTTGCATGGGGGTTTTGTCATCTCTGGTTTCTCCATCCATTGGGGTTGCCTAACTCCCCTGTTCCTTCTTGTTACTTGGCCAATTAGTGAGCTCATTTGTTTCTTGTTCTCTGACTTCTTAAGATTTTGTCGGATCCTCTTTTCCTTCTTACATATCTAACTTATTTCCTACAGATCTGTCCTTCCTTCTTTAACACAGATCTTTTTCAGATCAAGTGGATCACTGTGCACTAGGGAATAGGTCCACGCACAGATCTTTCACAATTTTAGGATGAATATTTGCACAAATCTTCTTCTGCTTAGTTCCCAGCAATCACAGTTTCAGCTCCCAGCAACATAACCATTTTTTTGCACAAGGGAAGACCCAGGGTTCAACACTACAACAACCCACCAACAAAACCCTAACTACCATCCCTTTCAGTAACACTTGCAAAGTAGATGAAGTCTCACCCGAGATAGAGGCAGGGGTGGTTGCAAGACTCAGGTGTCTTCAACCTTAGCTGGGACACAGATATGTGATTATAACACTTAGTAATCATTAAGCATAGGTTATTCATCAATATTCATCCCTTATGATACTTCATAGATAGCACAGAGCATCGCAGTATGTACTTAGATCTAAGATAATTCAGCACTTAGCCACAACAAGATAGATTAGATTCGACAGATCAAGCACTAAGCATCTTACATACCAAATCTAACATTCATTCATATCTCAGAATCACAAAGCATAAATAGATCTATCTAAACATATCAAATCACTTAGCAAAGGAAGAGCCAAACACATCAGGTCGAGGCATAGAGAATAACACACAGATTTACCATGGTTCACCCCCACCCTGGGGCTACATCCACAAAGTCTTCTTCTTTATTATCTTTAGTTAATCAGGTTACAGCACAGAGCCTCAAAAACCCTTAATCTGCACAGGATAGAAGATCTGCACAGCTCACCAGATCCTTCTTCCTTGCACCATAGCACAAAGCCTTCTATAGTATCTCAAAGGGACTTGCACTCAGCTCTGCAAGTCTTACACAAAATGCACAAAGCCTTGATCACACATATTCAACTCTTGGCACTTAGCCTACATCACACAGATATATCATCCACTTGCACTAAGAAATCACATAGATTGTACCCCCTACTCGTCTCGCCTAGACTTCTATTTATATATTACAAAAGGGCCTAATCGTGGGTAAACCCACGGGACGACATCCCTTTCCCATTACATTATCCCCAAAAACCCAAAAAGGACCCAAAAAGGGGTGTAGCTTCCACGATTTTTGCTTCGTGTTGAGATCCATCTTTGACAAACTGTTGAAGTCCCAAAAATGGTCAAATATGACCAAGTGTTCCTCAAAACATGGTCAAGGGCCAACAGGCCCCCAAAACTCACATGTGACTTGTCCCAAATCACTCAGGTCTAGGTAAGTTTGCCTCAAAAGTCTCGACCTTGGCTCGAGCTGCTTCAACTTGTCTCTGTGCTACTGCTTCTTTCTCAGTGAATTCCTGAACAACCGCTTCGCTAATAGGTCCTTGTAGTTGTTGCTCGATTGTAACAACTACTTAGTCTAGTAGTGTTCCTTGGCCTTCAATTTCTTCGAACAGTAGGTAGGCCGCCTCCTGGCTCAGCTAGATTTTATGGGTAACTTCCATCACTCTGTTCTGCGTGGTAAGAAGGAGTTGTTGGGCAGTGCTTTGTTCATGGGATCTCTTCATCCTCTCGATAGGTGACAGGAGCTTGATCTACATCTATACTGTATATGCATGATGCTTTGCTTCCTGGAGTTGGGACTCTAGTTTCTTCAACTCTGGGTCTTCAGATAGTTGTTCATATATCTACACGCTTCTGCTACTTAGTTGTTTATATTCTACGGCAAGTGTTTTAATCCTCTTGACTGCACTCTAAGAATTTAATTCTTGTTGGTCACGCACTTCTTGTGGAGTCTATGGTATGGTCTGAAGCTCTAATTACACGTACCTTTGTTGAAGTTTCTAAATAACTTGGCACTCTATGGGTTCTTCATCCTTCTGCTCTAAGCCGGTCATAGAGAGAAATTCTTTGTTGATGTCTTCTTCAATTCCTATCTACTTTGCGAGCAGCTGCTCTTTCTCTTTTTGGATCTTCGCTCTGTGTTCTTCAAATTTTGCTTGGAGAGCATTCTTCTCTTGTTGTGCGTCTTGTCATTCTTCAATAATTTCCTCCTGTGCTTTCTTTAGGGCCTGGGTGGCCTACGCTTTTTCTTCATGAGAATGTCGAAGGCATACTTATACTATATCAGCAATCTTGCGGAGCTGAACTTATTCATCTCCCACTTTTGTTGTTCCTTCTGGAAAAGGTGCAGTAGAGATTGCTCGGCTAGACTGGAGTGCTTTCTATACTCCTTGGAGCGTGATCTCAATTTGGCTATACATTTGTTACTGCTTCGCCTCCTGCTTCTCTATGATTTCCTTTAAAGCATCATTGACCACTGCAACAATGAAATCAAAGTCATCCAACATGAGGGAAGTTCACATATTGGTTACAGGGGTTCTTAGTTTCTTTCTGGAAGAAGATTTCAGAGGTGAGACC
>SNQJ01S0119539.1:27344-40815 GCA_010110895.2 Picea sitchensis
GTGAAGGTCTTGGTGAATATGTCTACCATCTGTTCTACTGAAGGAAATAATTGTAGGTCGATGATCCCCTCGTGTACTAAGTCCCAGATGTAGTGCATGTGGATCTTGATGTGCTTCGTCCACTGCCTCTAAACTGGATCTCTGTAGAACTTCAAAGTGCTCTGGTTGTCACACCAGATGACGATCGACCAATGAAACTGAATGCCCAACTCAATGAGAAAATGATGTAGCCACATAGCCTGAATGGTTATGTTAAATACCCCTCTATACTGTGCCTCGACTGAAGATAGAGCAATGACATCTTGCTTCTTTCTCGACCAACAGATATACCCAGAGCCAAGATTGAGTGAGTAACTGGATGTTGACTTGCGATCAATGCTATCTCCAACCCAGTCAGAATCAGTAAACTCGATGAGATCTAATGTAGAGTTTGCTGCATAATGAATCCCAAAGGTGATGGTGCCCTATACATATTGAAGGATATGCTTTGTGACCTTTCAATGTAGCTCATGCGGCTCCTGCATGAACCTGAAAACTGCGCCAACTGCATAGGAGAGGTCTGGTCTCGAGTGTGTGAGATACAACAAGCTCCCCACTAGATGTCTGTACAGTGTGTTATCAACCAGTGGAGTCTCCCCACCATCCTCAAGTTTGACTCCTGATAGGAAAGGAGTCGAAGAAGACTTACAATATGTCATCTGAAATCTCTCAAGGAGATATCGTGCATACTTGGTTTGAGATAGTTTGATGCCTGATGCATCCATACCGATCTCGAGTCCAAGGAAGAATTGTAGGGGACCCATGTCTATTGGGAACAAGCCCATTTTGGGGAAAAGGCACGACGTGGAGGAAATATAGTTGGAAAAAAATCATGCGAGGCGCACATGCAAGAAGATGGGAAAGAAAGACATTTGGCAGGAAAAGCAGTGGATGAAGGGAAAACACGCATGCAGAGGAGAAAAGTGTGCAAGGTAAACATGCAAGAATACCTAACTAGGTTAGGGTTTTGGTAAGAGAATGTAATGGCTGATGAGCCAAAAATAGATATAAATAGACACCTAGGAGGTCTAGGGGGGGTGTTGTGTTTTTGATGGAGTGTTACTCGCGTGAGAAGGAGTAACTAGTCTGTAACACTACTATAATGCGATCCATTCTTATAAGATGTTGAGATGTAGAGGGTCAGAAGGGTAGATATCGAGGGTTAGATCACAGGTTGAGGAGCTTGGTCTGATATAGTCTTCCTCATCATAGATCTTGACCCGACTGAGGGTGAGTTGTAAAGCGTACGACACTGTATTTTTGGAACTACCATAATAAAAGAGCTCGAGAGCAGGATATTTATGGATGTATCCCAGGAGGGGGTGAACCACGGTAAAACCTGTGTTATGTGATTGAATGTTTGTATCTCGTTTACTGTCTATGATTAGAATGATGTATGAACGAATTAATTTATCTAACTACATTACATGCATGAATGAGAATGACAGTATATTTCTTTGATAACTAGATAGAATTCACAATGCGCAAGTTAAATATCCCCATGCAGTCCTGGACTGCAAGCAATTGAGTATTGCAGTCACACATTAAGATTATCTCGGGTGAGACTGCGTAATGCACTCTGTGCGCTGCGATGCCTTCTGGTTTACTAGGAGGGCCAATAGTTTTAGAGGCTTTGTTGGATCCCCACTAGACCTGAACCTGGGTCAATCATGTTAAAGGTATAACTAAGATAACCAATCAAAAAATGGTTCCGTTGCCATTTGGAACAACATTTGATTGAGTGGATGAGATCTGTTAAAAGAATGTTTGATCTGTTGAAAAACTATTAAAAGAATGTAAGATCTGGAACCGAAGTGTAAAAAAGAATGAAAATATAGAAGGGAGTGTTTATACCCCGGAGACCCACGAAAGAGGAAATAGAGAGATAGTTGAAAAAAAAGGAGCTAGATTTTGTGCAAAAATATAACAGAAACCCTAGAATTACACCACGCAAATATCTTGAGAAGTATGTGTTTACTGATCTGCATGAAGTATTTTTCTGTGATTTTCCACACTTATTGTAGGAGTGGATATTGAGGTTGAAGGACAACCATGCAACAAATCGGATCTGACAGTTAGAGTGGAACCTAGTTCAGATTGCATAGTTACAATAGGTGAATACAAAATTCACCCGCGCAGTAGATTTTTGGCTTGACAATATTGTAGCAGGATTTATAACAGAATTTGCAGTAGATACTGTGAAGTCATACATTGCAACAGAGAAATAGTTTCTATGCATACCTCAAGGAAGGTAGATTAGATCACTGTATACTTCTATTAAGATATTTCTCTATAACAAAGGTGTAATGACAATGGAGTCAAACAACTAAACTTCCCTGCATGCATGGGGGAAGCACTGACATAAAAAGGAGAAATGGAAGGAGAAATGGATAAAGGAAAGAAGGAGGAGGACTTGGACCCAATCATGATGGATGATGACCATTTCAAGCAGATCATGGCGACATATGGAAAGACGTGTAGTGGATTACCCTACCAATACAAGGTGAACACTAAGAAGAGAGTCGTAGCCGCAAGGGAAGGCTTGACAAGTGATGAAGAGGAGGTAAAGGATCTATGGGCTATGGAGAAAATTGAGGAAATCCTGTGTGCAACATATGAGAGGAAGACGAGAGGTCCAAGAGAAGGAATATAAGGAAACAACCCTATCCATATTAATGTCAGTGTGGAACCCATAAACCCATATGCGACCAACACACCAAAAAGAACACCACCATTTAGACAACCAAATTTTGGGAGAAGGAAGACAACATGAAGTACATCTACACAAGGAACAACAACTGGGGGAGCCAGTTCAGGAAGAATTAGTCAAGTATCTACACCACACAGAGGTATCAGTTCAACATTCATAATGGCAAGACATGATCCCACCATTCGGTTACCAAAATTTTGAGGAGAGGTAACAAAAGACACTGAGAAACATTTGTTTATTTGTGCAAAGATCTGGGAAGCAAAACAAATCACGGATGAAGACACTAAACTTGTGGAACTGGCTACCATGCTAAGAGACCGTGCACTAGACTGGTACATGAGTCTAGACGTAAACAGTGCACCTGGGACGACAAGGACACTGGCAAACATCAAGAAATTACTGATTAATGAGTTCTAGAAGCCGAGCTCAGAGGATCAATACATGAATGAGATGATAGAAATCCGACAGAAACCATGAGAATCTGTCTGGGAAATTGACCAATGATTTAAACGTCTGAAAGTGAAATTGAGTTATGCTATGGCTGACATGCAACATAGGCATCTGTTTGTGAATTATTTGATACCACACATGAAATACCCACTTAGACAACATAAATTTCAATCTCAAGCGGAGGCGCTACAGGAAACCTTGAAAATGGAGGAGAATCAATACCACAAGACATATCTAGCTATAGAGGAGTTGAAGGAGGATTTGAAGAATCTTAACTTTAAACTCAATCAAAATAAGGGCAAGGACAAGCGCGAAGATGTGTGGTGTACTACATGTAGAATGAAAGGGCACCATAAGAATGAATGTCCAACATTTATGTAGTATATGGAAATAGGGATGCCAAATCCATTGCCGACAGGAGGACCCTGGTGTGAAATTTTCAAGATGCACGTGCATGATCCATATCATTGTCCTATGATGCATAAATACCAGATAGTACCAAAGAATGCATACTGCACTTTTTGCAAGTCAGTAGGGAACGATGACAAAGACTGTTGAACCATGGATTCGATGAGGGAAAGGACGTCATACACATATAGGGTGCAATCCAAAATGATGACAGGGAAAGCTGCACCTCAATTTAATCAGGCACCACTGCAGTATAACACTGTGCCGGAACAGTATAACAACATGCAACCATAGTATAACATGACACAACCACAATATAACCCTGTGCAGTATAATCAGGTACCTCAATACAATACACCGCGAGGAGATCACATTGGGTACATAGGAGGAGGAAGAGGCAGAGGAGGATTTGGATGCGAAAGAGGTCCAATAGTGTGCCATAACTACCAAAATCCAGAGAAATATTCAAGAGAATGCCCTCTACCACCTGCGACATGCATGTATTGTCGCGCAACAAATCACGACACAGACGATTGCACAACACTGTTCGAGAAGATACAAGAGAAACAAAATTAGAATAATCAGAACACATAGTGGATCTCTACAAAAGCTATAGAAGATGGTAGGAACATCAACATAGTGACGTGTGAAGGTGATAAAATAGGAGATGATGCGGCTAAACAGGAACCAGTACAACACCAGTGGATTAAGAAAAATACCGAGCCACCCAAGCGATTTGATGCAGAAAAGAAGAAGGAGACCTTTAAGGAGGCTAGGCAATAATTTCTCAAGTTGACTATTGCATCTACATCTACCATGAAACACACCCAAGACGTCCCAATGTATGAAATGCCGTCGACATTGGACCATACTAGTGAAGTCCACCTGGGAAACCAAGTAAGTTGTATTAAAACTTTCTTGCAATCCTGTATTCAATTATTTAAGGATCCATCATTTGTTATAGTATTATAGAATCTGTTAGATAGATGTACCACAAAATCTGAGGGAAATTTATAATAGAGGATAGTCAATCACCTATATATCGGAAGGAGAACTAGCAGAGAGTTTAGATTGAATGCCAACATTAGAGATTTTAACATGGGCGATGTGATATTAGATATGGGATTTGAAGTGAATGTATTGCCCAAAAATACATAACAATGCATGGGAGAACCTACCTTAGGCTACTCACCCGTCCAACTGAATTTAACAAACCAACACAGAGTTATACCAATAGGGAGGCTGAAAGGAGTGACAGTAGATCTGGACGAAGTGCACACTAAGGCAGACTTTGAAGTGATCGAAATCGTGGATGACACAAAACCATATCCAACGTTACTGGGATTGGATTGGGCCTTTGACAATCAGGCGATAATCAACCTGAAGACCAGGAATATGACATTTGAGTCAAGCGAATACAGGGTTATCGCTCCTCTAGATTCATCAGAAGATGAAATATTTGTGGAAACAAGATGTCTAGATCTGGAAGAAATTAACCAGCTGTACCAGACCACCGTGTGCACCGAAGATTACATTAACCAAAATGTCGATGGTTTACTTAGCTAGATAAGTATCACGTCATGTACTTTTGATTCAGACATTGGTCTGGAGAATTGGCAACAACTCCTACATGAGATCTCAACTAGAATATGCGCACGAATAGACCATGCAATGAGGTGGGTTGGGATAGAAGTAAGAGAACCTCCAAGTTTCCATGGAATCAACGACTTGGAAGAATTCCTAAAAAGATACGAGGACGAAGTATTAGACAGTTAGAGATTGTTAGCTCTTGACATCACACTTAAGGATACACCTGGAAGATGGTGGGGTGCAAATAAAGAAACAATCAAGGATGAGTACCAATGTAAGCGGTTACTGCACATTAGGTTTGGCACAAAACAAAGAAGCAACCAACAACAAAAATATGATGGATAGGGGGCACCAACAAAACACTTGGAGAAGTGCAGAGCGCTGTGGAAAATGACACCCCCAGAGGAATGGACTCATCATTTCATACACACATTATAGGGCATCCCAGCAAGCTGGTATACAAACCAGGAACTGCGCAGAGGAACTATGAGCTGGACAATACTACAACAAAACTTTACAGTTACTTTCTCATTTGAGATGAGAACCCCAACATAGATGCAGTACTTAAACACATAAGAGGGGTGATATTCATTAAGAAACCAGAAGTTGAACTCATAACAAAAGAACAACAAAAGATCAAACATACAGTGAAATAAATTCTATCATGCTACCATGTGCAGGAAGAAGTACCAGAGTAAGACAATCCACGTGATATCCAGATTGAGGAATTCGAAGGAGAAAGAGAAGTGGAAGGTCCACCTCTAGAATCAGAAGTAATTTCTACACCAATCAAGGTGAAGAAAGTCAACATTGGGACAATTGAGAATCCCAAGATGTCCAACATTGGATAATACTGGGACGGGAAAACCATGGACATGATAACAAAATTACTACGCGAGTACAGTGACCTGTTCCCAACAACCTTTACAGAAATGAAGGGTATTGCAGGAAAACTTGGAGAGATGAAGATCCCTCTCAAACTAGAGGCAAGACCTATTAGACAATGGCCTTACATATTAAACCCTATCTACAAGAAGAAGGTAAGAGCAGAAATCGACAGAATGTTGGAAGCAGGAATCATAGAACCAGTAGAAGAATCATAATGGATAAGCCCCATGGTAGTTCAGGAGAAAAATCAAGGAGGCATAAGAATCTGTGTAGATCTGAGAAAGCTCAATGATGCTTTCCTACATGACCCCTTCCCTACACCCTTTACAGATGAAGTCCTAGAAAATGTGGGAGGCCAGGAAGCATACTCATTCACTGATGGATTATCAGGCTACCACCAAATCAAGATAGCACCATAAGATCGACACAAGACTACCTTTGCAACATAATGGGGATCCTACCAGTACACAATCATGCCTTTTGGACTGAAAAATGCACCAACAATTTTATCTAGAGTAGTCATTGTTTCCTTCAAAGAATTCATCCATCAATTTCTAGAGGTATATTTGGATGATTGGACAGTGTACAACCTGCTGAAGGATCATGTCAAGGTGTTGAGACTGATGTTAGAAAGATGCAGGCAATGCCAAATATCCTTGAACATTAAGAAATGTATATTTGGAACACCCTTCAGAATTCTATTGGGTCACATAATATGCAGACAAGGTTTGATCATGGATCCTACAAATATTGCAGTAATTGTGAACTTACCACCACCGAATTCAGTATGCCAGCTGCGGGCCACATTGGGACATACGAGATATTACATAAAATTTATCAAGGGGTATGTGCAGATCATTGGGCTGATGGAGAAATTGATAAAGAAGGATACTAAATTCCAGTGGAATGAGAGATGTCAGCAAGGATTGGACACCCTGAAGGAGAAGATGGTCACAACACCCATATTAGTCTTTTCAGATTGGGAGAATACATTCCATGTGCATGTAGATGCATCATCCATATCCCTGGGATCTATTCTGGTGCAACCAGGAACAGGGGAGTTGGACCATCCCATATCATTTGCAAGTAGAAAACTGTCAGACTCCTAGCAGAACTACAACACTACAGAGTGAGAAGGTCTGGCAATGGTGTATGCACTTCAAAAGTTCAGGCATTACCTACTTGGAAACCATTTTAATATGTTCACAGATCATTCAACCCTTAAGTACCTAGTCAACAAGCTAGTGTTGGGGGGGATAATTTGTCGTTGGTTAATACTGTTTCAAGAATTTGACTTTGAAGTCATAGTTAAACCAGGGAAGTTGAACGCATGACCTGATCACTTTTCAAGGGTCACCAATGGTGAGGAGCCTACAAACTTAGAGGAACCTTCCCTAACATGTAATTATTTTCAGTCCAGGTTGCAGATGATTATTTTGCTGACATTATTGAGTATTTAAGTATAGGGACTGCGCCACAAAAATTTAACACTGCGCAAAGGAAGAATTAGGTTGTCCAAGCAACCAACTACCAATTGATCACAAGGTACTTATATAAAATGGGGGCATACAACATCTTGAGAAGGTTCTCACTAGAACACGAAAGGCCTAGGATATTAGCAGAAGCCCATGAAGGAATAGTAGGAGGACACTATGCAGGAAAAGCTACCGCGCAGAAGGTACTGCTCGCAGGATTATGGTGGCCAACTATTCATCGAGATGAAAAGGAATACTGTCAACAATAAAATGTTTGTTAGAGGTTTGGCAAACCAAATAGACGAGATCGTTGACGATAAAAATCGCAACGAGAATTTATCCCGCAAAGTGTTGCTAAGCCTATTATTTATAAGCTAATGATATATAATACTAGTAGGTGGGACCCCCTTGTAGATGGGAGGATCAAGTTCTTATTTGATATTTATGCTGCTATTCGACACTGCTTATGGGGCTTTGCATGATTGATGGTGAAATGTTGGTTCTATTTGCGACAAATGGATGATGGATAATGCATGTTATGTGTTGGTTATGTTTCTCTAGGCTCTAATTTCATCTCATGGTGGCTTATGTTATCCGTTATTGCCTTTTTCTATTGGCACTTTGATTCATTACTTGTGACACCTGCACAAGATACATGTTAGTAAGAGCAAAAGATAAGAGAATTATGGAATAAATCTAGAAAGGAAACTATGATATTCTATGCTACACTACATGCATTTGAAATTTGAAAGGGTTGATGTTAGTCCTAACTATCAATGTTAGTGGCTATACGATGTTATTGAGTTATATGAAGGCGCATTTGATATATGTTATGGTTTTGGATATTGGTTAGTATGTATCCGGTGGCACAATTGGCAAGTAATGGATGCTAGTTTCGATGCATAGATTAATTAAATGGATTAATTGATGGCTGGAGGGCATGTACTAAGTAATTGAATGAGTAGAGGATGGAAGCGACGTGCATTTACTGCACGTCACTCCATACCTCTCCCACTGGCCATCACCCTAGCTTGGCTGTTGTTCAATTGTTGTTTGTTGTGGTTAAGCTCCAATATTCGGGTGAGGAAGGAACTACTCGACCAATCTCGCATTTTTAAGGAAAATCTGGTTACAGGAATGAGATTTTTCAACAGAGGTAGCCATGGCAGAGGTAATCGAAGGAGAGGTATTAGAACAAGGGCCCTAGAAGGCCAAGATTTTCCATACACTTTGATGTAGAATTGCAAGAGTTAGGCCAACTATTTCAAGCTTGGTTTTTTAATTGGATTGGGCAAGGAGTGGTCCAACCTAGGCCTACCTTCCAAGCCCCACAGGTCCCTGGTATTCCCGTGCCTCCTCATGTCTCACTACAACCTAAAGTTCCCAAAAATGATGGATGGAAAGAGATTGTCCACCCGACAGTCTCCCAACATCGTGGTTGGCCCAATTTGTCTTTACTTGCTCCCCCACCCATCAATCAAATTGTCCAAGCTGCCCCTATCCATTCACCAGTTCAGTCGTCCCATGCGAGTAAAAGGTTGAAAATTGAGGCCCACCATGCTCATGACAAAGGAAAATCTACTGCTGTCCCTTCCTCACCCTCCAATGGCCCTGATAAATCCGTGTCCTCCCACATGCATTTGAGGGATGATTGCTCTCATGTGATTAGTGAGATTAGGCCTAAAGGATCAACACAACCTAAGGAAAATTCAGAGAGATCGAAAGGTGACGGCAACAACAAGGGAAAGATTGCATCTCAGAGTGGAAAATATGGATTCTAAGTTTTTCTATTATTAATTGTTGAGAACAGTTGACATCTAATTTTTTTGGACAACATGATATTTTTGGATATATGGGTAATATATTTTGGAAATAATTTCAAATATCATTGAGATAAATTTTCAAAAATGAGTGTGATGATGGGAGTCACAAGGAGGGATGTTTTGTTTAATTAATTAGTTGTGTTATGATTGTTAAAAGCTAAAGGGAGTCACAAGGGGTCCCACCTACTAGTTATTATTTATTAAAAAACCCTTATTATGATTTATTACTTTTCCCCCTAACTAAAAGTTGGTTGAGTTTTAGTTAAATTAACTAATGAAGTAGTTCAACTACTTCAACCAATTCTAATTTTCTTAAAGGCAAAAGGAAAGGGAGGAACAAGAGGAGAATAGAAGGAGAAACATACTAAGGTTTTCTCTTGGAGTTTTTATTGAGATAATTTAGTTTTCATTCATTCCTTAATTTATTAGAAGCCCAATTCTTTTTTATGATAGAAGGGTCTTATTGTAGACAACAAGATTCAAGGATGAATTACATCATTCAGACACTTGTTTTTCAGAGGCGTCGATCTATCTTTGATAGTCTGTGTAGACTTGTCTGTTTATGAATTAGTTTTCATGACTGACAAAGGATATTGTGCAAAGTTGAGTGGGCTGCAATCTGTGGCAAGCTGATCCATCTTTTAAAGTTCAGTTTTTTATTTTCTATCAGAAGTCCTTTTGTATGTTTCATCGGGGACGTCTAAGTTTGACTTTGGTCCAAAACTTCCTCAGGAAATTTTGTAAAGAGAATGATTCTTTGATGAGTTGGAATGAAATAAAGGATTGCTTTATGTCTCATCTATTCTAATTATTGACTTGGTGTCTTTACTTCTGTCTCTATATTTATTTTAGCATTTGATATGTTCAGAAAATTACATAAATAATGAATTTTTCAGTAAGCTTTTATTTATAAAAAACCAGCCTAAGCACTTGTAAACAATACTTGTGAGTTAGGATACCAATTTTGATGGCTATAAATCTAGGGTGATATTCCCGTCTATCTTGCTTTAGCCAAGAAAGATCTGAAAATGCTTGAGTAAGATCATTTCATATCTTTTCCTCAACATTTATTTGGCGACCATACTAGGGAGATCTTCAATATCTCTCTGGTTAATTTTTATGCTTTATTAACATCGAATACATCTATTTTTCTGATATTATTCTTTGACTGTTTTATTTCTTAATGACTGTGCCTATTGCAAGGAAGCCCAATATTGAGCCCGGTATTCAAGATCAGACCAACATTTCTTTGAATTTGTTCAACACCATTTTAGACACTGCCAATACTCATGTTGAGCTTAATCATTCATGGGCAACAATTGAACAATGTATTAGTTCCCAAGAATATTGGGAAGCTAGACATAGACAACCTAGAAATCAAGAGTAACCTTCTTGTTCCTTCAATTTTGGCCTTACTTTCATGTCCTTACACTCTCGTGTTTCTAGAAGAAGAAGAGGCTTATCACCTAAAATTAATCCTATTGCTGAAATAGGAAGAAGGAACGTTGTGTTTTCGACCCAACAAAGTGCTCTAAGGAGAACTTTGTCTGATTCTTCCAGTTCGTCTTTCTCTCCCTCACCTATCATCCAGAAGATGACATCTAGTGGTGGCTCTGGTGGCACTATCCTCCTCTCAGTATTCAACTTCGTCAGTGATTGGTAGCTTATATAGCCACCATATCCTTGTCCAATCTACCACAAATCACACCAAAGTCATTAAAAAGTATGGGCTTTTTTAGTTTGAAGAAGATGCCAGAACCACACTGTGGCATGTGTCCTCTCCTCTTAACCTAGCACCTACTACTCGTCCACTTCCTAAATTCAAAGAGAATCTCCCTAGGTTTTCGGGGAATAACACTATCACTACACATGAACACCTGGTGACATTTTCTAATGCTTGTCACAACATAAGAGACAATGAAAACGATACTTGCATGCACTTATTCGTCAATTACTTGGAAGGAAAGGATGCGACTGATTTCTTTGACCTTCCTCCTAAGATTCTGTCTACTTGGGAGGAGTTAGTTTATTGGTTCAGATCCACCTATGGGAAATCTAAAATCCCAACTGAGCAGTTATGGGAATACAATAACATCACCTATAAATATCATCAAGTCCTTCAACTTGTGTTTCACTAAGTTATACAATCAAATCCCTGAACTCATTCGAACTCAGAACGAATCCGCTTTCATGCATTATTACAATGCATTACCTTCCCCCTATCGTCATAGGCTTGAGGAAAAAACCATTGATAATCCCAGTTCCACTTTGCGTACTTGTTTAGAGTATGAAGAACAACTCGAAAGAACAGGTCTTCCCCAGGGAGAATCGGTTAAACAGATAGACATGTCCTCCCTCTTACAGCTAGTACAAGATATGAATAAACGTATGATAGCGTATGAACGAAAGGGAAATGTCTCCCCTCTCACCCCTGGAGCTTCATCCTCTTCTGCACCCCCCTTTAGAAATCCCATCGAAAATAATTTTCAGCCTAAAGCTATCTTAGCTCGAAGTTAGTGTAAATTTTGCGAGGAACACCATGAGGAAGCCACATGCGAGGTAAGGAAGAGTTCCAGAGATAAGATCTTTGGTAAAAGACCAAAAACTATCATCGCTGTCCTAGATTTTGTAGATCCAAAAGATGTCATGATCATCAATACTAGGAACAAATCCTATGCTCCCAAAGGAAAATTTTATCCCCCCCCGCAATTCTTCTAGCTCGAGCTCATCCTCACTAGCTACTACTGTTTTGGTTCCTAAATTTCTTGATGGTCAAGGAATTACCTCCCCTCTCCCCTCTTCCAAATACAATATTCTGAATTAGTTGGATAACATCAAAGCAGATGCCACCCTTTTGGACATGGTTTCCGTCCCTGAAAAACAGAAGCATCTAAAAAAATTCATGGAAGGAAAATATTCCATTGTAGCCAACCTTTCCAAAGAGGTGAATGAAGAGGATTCATCTGTAAATAAAGTAGGTGTACATAACTTTAGATACCCTGTGAAAAATCCCCCTTTTTATATTTCTATAAATATTATGGATAAGATTTCCCATTGTTGCCTCATTGATGGCAGTTCGGGCCCAAGTGTGATGTCGAAGATTATTATGGAAGAGCTAGGCTTGTCTTGTACAAATGAAAATGCCAGAATCATGCTCTCCTATAATAGTCTACAACAAATGACCATAGGTGAGATTAAATATGTGACCTTAGTTTTGTGCGCACACCCTGAAATAAGGACAAACCTTAGTATTCAGGTAATTAATATGCCAGTAAGAAATTACTCAATAATCTTGGAAAGAGATTGGCAAGCTTTAACGGGTGGATACCTCTCACTCGACGAAACACATTTATCCATTACTTGGAATGGTAAGAACATTATAGTCCTTAGATAGGGAAGGATTTCACCTTACATAGAGAGTGTCCCACAACCTAATGTGAACTATGTCGAAGAATACCTAGGGGTGTATTCCATCTTTGTTGAGGAGGATAACATTCCCTTGGAAAAAATTGATCTGGATGATGGTATGTGGCACATGCACTTTGATGGTTCATGCTCTAATGAAGGTAACAACGCTAGCATTATCTTGATTTCTCCTGTAGGAAAAATCCATAACTTTTCTTATAGGTTGGAGTTTGCTTGCATGAACAATGTCACTGAAAAAGAAACTTTATTATTAGGCATTGAAAATGCCTATAATCTTGGTTGTGGTCACCTTTCATTTTTTAGAGACTTCGAGCTTGTTTTGAACCTTGTATGTAAGATTTACTCTCCTAGCAACAAGTTGATGAAATGATACACCCAAACTATTGGGGCACTTATCTCGAACCTATTATCTTTCAACATTACTCATGTTAAGAGGGAGTTGAACTCAATGGCTAATCGGTTAGCTATTTTTGCAGCCTCTCCTAATCGACAACTTTCGCCACATAGACCTGATTGTACTTTTCAATCTCTATATCATCCACATATCCCTGACAATATAGAATCTTGGTAGGTCTTCCCTAACGATGAGAGCATGTTAAATTTTTAATTAAAATAAAGTACCAAGGCAAGTGTTTCTCTTCCCTAGGCGCCTAAGGGGGAGA
>SNQJ01S0119540.1:289-13188 GCA_010110895.2 Picea sitchensis
TATGGTTGTATTGATGGATGAATCGATGGAGGCAACAATAGCACCGAGTTGTTTCACTTATTTTTGGGTCTTGAGGAAACCAGATTGCAAGGTGTTGAAGCGATTTTCCAGATCTTGGCTATGGGTATGGGCCATGAGGATGGGTGAATTGAAAAGGGGCAGGCGAGGTCAAATTTTTTTCCAAAAAATGATATGGATGAATGTGATAAGGGCAGAGATATGAATCCAATGGAATAGGTCTCAATTAATACTGTGGTGATGAAATCCCCAAATGCTTAACCAGAAAGAAATGTGTATTTACTTGGCAACCTGAACACAGTTGCGCGGTAATAGATCTGGTTTGTTTTAATTTGTTTATGTTTCTGTCCCCCAAGGGTTAGGTATTCAAGGGTTCTATAGACAAGGGTTTTCCCTATGCTATAGCTCTCTGATATACATGCGGGGTCCAACAGTAGTAATTGGCCCAATATCTTAGGGCACTAACTAAGGAGGATAGATCGTGCCCTTAGCCGTACTACCCGACTACCCAGGTACTAGAGAGTATCTTCCCGAGTGCTATTCTCGGTGACACTATAGTAGTCATATGGATGATAGGTTTATCTAAAGAGTGCTTTAGGAAATCTAGGCCGATCCGTACATAGGTGTTGTCTGATGCGCTACCACTTGAAGGGGTACCAACAGGGGTTACAAGGGTGGCCAATAGATGTGCGCTTAAGAACCACTTGTATTTCCTGTGTGTATGAATCCCTCAGCTGTAGGTTTATGTGCGTAATGACAGATCTCTGTGGCTTAAAGATGCCGGAATACGTCTCTACCCTGAAAAAAAATTTCCCACAATTTCTGCCAAGGAAAGTGCTCTGATACCACTTGCAAGATACCAGATATAATAAATATGCAGAACATAATAAAATGCTAGAAATGGCAGAATAACAGTAATATATCCAGCATAATCTCCACAATAACACATAAATGATATAAGAACAACAACAGGAATAACACTTTGATTCAGAAAGCAATGTTCACAGGCCTCTTCGAGGGGGCAACCTCCAATCGAGCAACGCTCTGTTACAATAATATCCAAGCTAGGGTTTTCATACCTTCGACCCTTATTTATACTAAATATGTCTATCAAGAGAAGCATCTAGAGGAAGATACTTCTAGAAGAGGAAGCTTCTATTAGGTATTCTTACATCCGCCTTATTCTATTTTATTGAAAGGCCTTATTAATATTGACCTTTATTACATCTGAATATATTGATCTACCTATGTGCGGGTTAGGACCCTAACAAGGAATCAAAACAAGTTGTCTCTTCTCAAAATCGAAAACCCTCCTTTATTCCTCAAACTAAACTAGTCATTCCCACTCCTCCTTCTACTCCACTAAAGATACATAAATTGACTAGGGCCGAAATGGTTGAATGCCAACTCAAAGTCCTTTGTTATAACTGTGATGACAAATATTTTCCTGGGCACAAGTGTAAGGAACAAAATATTTTTATGGCCATCTCAGAGGATGTTCTGGAAGACGATGTTGAGGCTCCCCTTGTGTTCATGTCACATGAACCCACTGACATGACCCCTCCCTCAGACCCTCCTGAAGTAGAACCGGTCATTTCCCTAAATGCTCTCACTGGATTCTCTATTCCTGAAACCCTAAAGCTAATTGTTTACATTGATCATAGGAAGGTCATCATTCTTTTTGATAGTGGAAGCACCCATAATTTTATTCATCACCACATTTTCCAAGAAACTAATTTCTATATCTGTGCCATCAATAATTTTCAAATCATGATTGCCAATGGTGGGTCCATGAAATGTGGAGGGTGTTGTGAAAATATGTGTCTCCAAATTGGTGAGTACTACATGAAATCTCATATATTTTCTATTGACATGGGCGGTTGTGACATTGTGTTGGGTGCGGAATGGATAAGGATTTGGGTCCCATTCTCATGGATTTTAAGGAATTAACCATGCAATTCGACCAGGAGGGCCAACAATATAAGTTCCAAGGAATCAATGTCAGTTCCCCAGAGATCATCAGTTCCCATCGCAGGGAAAAGCTTCTCAAAAAAGGTCATTCTGCCATTATTTCCCAACTCCATGTCATACAAGCCACTGAGACACCCTCTGTGCCACAAGACCTCCAATCCATCCTCTCTAAACATCAAGTGGTTTTTTCCACTCCCCAAGAACTCCCTCCTTCCTGTGGTGTTCATGATCATTCCATTCCCCTTGTCTCGTGAAGCCTTCCTCCCAATATCCATCCCTATCGTCATCCCTTTTCCCAAAAAAACGCAATCGAGAAAATTGTTCAAGAATTGCTTAACGCAAGTGTTATCCTCCCTAGTACAAGCCCCTACCCTTCTCTTGTGGTCATGGTACTTAAGAAATAAGGTTCTTGGCACATGTGTCCTGACTTTCTCACCCTCAACAAACTCACCATTAAAGGCAAATTTCCCATTCCTGTCATTGATGACCTCTTGGATGAATTGAGTGGCACCCAGTTCTTTACTAAACTTGATCTTCATTCGGGCTACCACAAGATCTGTATGATTGAGACAGACATTCCTAATAATGAATTTAGAAATCATGAGGGCCACTATGAGTTTTTGGTCATGCCCTTTTTCTTGTGTAATGCTCCCTCCACTTTCCAAATCCTCATGAATCATGTCTTCTGTCCTTTTCTCCGTCATTTTGTCGTAGTTTTTTTTTATGATATCCTCATCTATAGTAAAACCTGGAAAACCCATATTGCTCATGTGGATCGAGTTCTCCATCTACTCTCTCATCACCAAATTTTCCTCAAACAATCTAAATTTTCTTTTGGTGCCTTAGAAGTCGAGTACTTGGGTCATCTTATTGGTAAGGCCAGTGTCAGGGTGGATCCTAAAAAGATTGAAGCTGTTAACTCCCAAAGTAAAACCGTCCTTTTGGTTGAACTTTGTAGAGGATATCCTAAGCTATTGGTTGCATGCTCAACTAGTTTTCTGTTTTCATAGTTCAATAAAATTTTTGATACTTGGTTTTATCCAAAAGGTGTAAAAAAGCGACTTTCGGTGGTTTGGGCGATCCCTCGGCGTGCTCATTAACCACCGAAAATGTTTGGTTTCGTCAGCAAAATGGTCGATTTGAAATACAAAGAAACCACCGAAAGGGTTTGGTCGAGCAAAAAGAAAGCTTGTGCTTTCGCACGAGCCATGTGTCAAAACGCTGCAATGATGGAAGTTTCAAACCGCCGATTAGCCCGCATTGGAGGACATGATGATCGTTCGTGGTTTCGACCGAAAGGTTTCAGATTTCGGCGCATTATCCTTAGCACGTCATCTCCAAATCTATGCTAATCAATGACAGTCAGTCACGGTCGCACGGAGTTCATTCCCTCTCAGCAACAGATAGGTTCATGATTGATTGACAGGTTATGTGTTTAGTTTAAAACTTGAAACGTCATATAGAGCCCGGAGATCGCTGAGGATATTGGCCAAACACGCGATTTTCAAGCAAACCGTGATTTCCAAATCTCTGTTCCTCCGTTCGGGCGATTGGAATGTGGTCTCCAATTTCAAGCAGGGAGCTCGAGCCGAGTAATGCGGAGTGGGTTATCGGGTAAGTTGTAAACCTTTCTCTGTTGAAAAATTTCAGGAATTCATTTTGCCCCGAAAAGGTCGAATTTTGATTTTCCCTTCCTGACTGTCACATAGCTGTGGGACGGTATTTTCACACATTTTTGGTCTGCAATTCCTGTTATGAAAAAAACTCCATAGATGTATTTCCCCCCCGAAAAGCTAAAGATTCGGTGCCCCTGTCAATCTGTCATTCGAATGCCTGTCGAATCTCTAATGCATTTGTAAAAACCCTATACCCTGTCCTATCATTCAACAGTCTGTTTGTAGGTAAAACTGAACATAGCCTTAGCTTCTGGAACCCCTGTTCGGATACCTGGTTGGTCATAGTTCCAGACACAGTCCACTCTCAGTCATGTCAAGGTCTGGTCCTGCATTAAGATCAGAGGCAGATGGGTTCTGGTACTTCGAAGAACACCCCGAAGTGGCAGAATGCTTCAAACAGGTTGGCATCTTCTCATACTGTGAGAAGTTAACGAACTTTCATCAACAGATCGCTGAGGCATTTTCCCTATCATATGATGGAAGAATTGCCAAAATAGGTAGAGAAGAATTTATTATCGATGAGGCCTCCATTTCAGAATATACAGGATTTCCTAAGACAGGTAGCTGCTGGTTTAAAACTTCTCTGCATTCAAACGTCGAGTTCAGGTCCTACCTATTGCCAGTCCACAAAACTCTAACATGGAAAAAGGACATTCCCTTATCCTATCTGGAGCCCAAATGGCAAACACTTATGAAAGCAATTCTGGTTTACATCACTTGTGAAGGACGTTATAACAGGGTTTTATATTATCATTTCAAATTGTTAAATCACTTCACAGGCAGGGAACCTTTGAACATGCCCTACTTCTTCCATAAGACATTGACAAAAATGGAAAAACAGGTGAAGGTTCAACCCACTAAGGTTGCAAGCAGGATATCTCATCAAGGTTTGATTTGCCTCCTTATCAAAGAAGGTCTTCACAGAAAGCAGATAGGATGGGGTCACTTTTTGTTTTGGAATGAATTCCAGACTGAGAAACCTCCAGAAAGGAAAACAAAAGGGTCCAGAAACAGAAAACTTCCTACTAATTACAGAAGGAGAAAAGGAATTTCAACACCTAAGGATGCTATAGAGGCAATACCCAGCACCCGGGGAGAAATTAAGAAGAGCCTAAAACTTGAAGACAGAAAACTTGTGACAGGAAAAAATCCTCTTAACCTGCCATATAGTGATTCTGGTTCAGAAGAAGAGAAAGAAAGGACACAGGACAGTTTACATATAAAGAAAAAAGAAAAATTGGAGATTAAGGCACCATCATCAAAGCTGCCAGAAAAACACAGTCCACCGAAAGCAGAGACTTCATCCAGCAAACCTCATAAAGGTAAAACCAAGAAAATAAACAAGCTTCTGAGGGAAATATACGAGATGGAAGTACTTGAAAGAGTCATTAAAAAGGAAAATTCAGATCTAACAGAGAAGGTTGCCGAGCTGTTCAAGGAAAACGAGACTCTAAAGGAAAAGCATGACTCCATCAAGGTGAGAAACAAAGAACTGATCAGAGAGAACATGAAATTGTACAGACAGTTAAGAGAGTTAAGACTCAAGTTGAAGAAATTTGAAACCTCAGAAGAGGAGCAAACAGGGTTAGATACATTGGCAAACCTGGCCACCACCATCATAGAAGTGACAAATTCTCCAACAAAGCCAACACAGGTGCGAAAGTCTGCAAGGATAAAAGCCACAACATCTAAGAAAGCATGAACAATGAAAGGAGTTTCAGAATGATCATTTTGCAATTTTGAAGAAGGTTCAATGTGCATCTTTCGGTGGTTTAGGCGAGCCATACTGAGCTCATTAACCACCGAAACAGGTACTTTCGGTGGATAAGCTACCCGAAACATACTCCAGTCAACCACCGAAAGTGACTGTGTGCAGAATTCGAGCAAGTTTTTGCACAGGTCAAATATTTTTGATATAAAAGGATCTGGAACCTCTTCCAATACGTGTCTATTGAATTATCTCACTCACTCCAGCTTCTATTTTTGGTCTTTGATGAGGAAAAGAACGATTTCAAAGGAAAATGGATAATTTCCTTTGAACTGGAAAACAGGGTGTCCTGCCAGCTCAATCAACTCGACTTAACTTCAGCAGAGGAAGAGTATCCTGGCCTTGGAAGGCTGCCTACACATCACCAACAATCAAAAGGAGAAAAATCAGGGATCTACCACTTTTTGAGGAAATACTCCTTGTATCTTGCAAACATTTTTACTTTCTATTTTTAGTAGATCTGATCCATGTTTTTAGGATCAGAAGTTGGTTTTGTAAACTTATAAATATCAGAACAAAGGATGAACTGGGGGTTCGATTCTGGATACAATAATGCTCCTTGTACTTAGACTTCTTATTTGCTAATACAGATCACAGGTTTCTTTCCATTTTGGTGGCAGTCTTCCATACTTCTCCTTCACTGATATGTTGTTATCTGACCTTGAATAGCTGTTATCCTATTGTTTGGTTCATAGCTTTATTATCAGTCTCTTTAGTTGTTTATTAAGCCATGCTTTGCACTGGTTTATGAGCAATCTTTTCTTCATCCACTTAAAGCTACCTTACTGTTTAACCAATCTTGGAGAGCACTGTTTATTTGTTTATCACTTTGATGTCTAAATGCTATAAGTTGAATTGAGTTATCCCATTGATCCATCTCTGAAAAATACAAAAACATTTATTTCTTAAGTTACCAAGCACCTCTGGTCTGCAACCACAGAGGGTTTCTTGGAGTGATAACAGAAGCTATGAAAGATTGGCCTCACCTAAAGACTCTCAAAATCTTGCATGTATTTTTGGGTTTAACAGGTTATTATCACATGTATGTTAAGAATTATGGAAAAATTGCATCACCTCTCACTACTCTCCTTAAAAATAATTCTTTCACTTGGACTCTAGTAGTTGCTCAGGATTTTCAAACCTTGAAGATGGCCATGTGCACCACTCCAATCCTATCCCTTACTGATTTCACAAAGACCTTTTTCTTGGAATGTGATGCTTCCAGGAAAGGAATTGGTGCAGTCCTTATGCAAGAGGGTCGACCTTTGGCCTTTACCAGCAAACAACTGTCAAAGTGAAATTTGGGAAAATCAACCTATGAAAAGGAAATGTTGGCTATTCTACATGTTGTGGACCTTTGGCACCCTTATCTATTGGGGAAAGGATTTCAAATTAAGAAATATCATCAAAGCCTCAAGTATTTTATGGAACAACGCCTTTCCTCCCATAGCGACAAAAATGGGTGACTAAGCTCTTTGGATATGATTATGAGATCATTTACAAGAAAGGCAAATACAATGTGGTTGATGATGCACTTTCCAGAAAATATGAAGCTGAAGGGTCCCTTTTTTATCTCTCCTTCATTGTACCAGATTGGCTCCAAGTTGTTCTCTAGGAATGGCTACACGATCCCAAAAGTTCACATCTTATACAACAATTGTAGGTCAATTCCCCAGTTTCCCCAAGGAACTCTTGGCTCAATGATGAGATTCGATACAAAGGTTGTTTGTATTTAAGTAAACAATCAAAACTTAAATCCAAGATACTCTTTGAGCTTCATGCTACACCCACTGTTGGGCACTCAAGGTTTACCAAAACCTATGACCAGGTCAAACGTTCTTTTTTTCTGGGATGGTATGAAACAAGATGTTCACAATTTGTGGCTGAATGTGATGTTTGTCAATGCAACAAGGGTGAAACAATCAAATCTCCTGGCACACTACAATCACTTCCGATTCCGCTTTCTATTTGGCGAGATATATCTATGGATTTTATTGTAGGCTTACCTAAATCGGGCAATAAATCAATCATCATGGTGGTAGTTGATTGTCTTTCCAAGTATGCTCATTTCTGTGCTCTTCAACACCCATTTAAAGCCTCCATTGTGGCTCAACTTTTCATGGATTAGGTCTTCAAGCTTCATGGCATGCCTCATTTTATTGTTTATGATCACAACCCAACTTTCAACAACAATTTTTGGCAAGAATTGTTCAATATACAAGGCACCCAATTGCATCTCAGCACAACTTATCATCCCCAGACTGATGGTCAAAATGAAATTGTCAACAAGTGTTTGGAAACATATTTGAGGTGTTTTTCATTAGAAAGGAAAAATTAGTGGGCTCAATGGTTACCACTAGATGAATGGTGGTACAACACTTATTACCATACAACTACCCACATGACTCCTTTTGAAGCGGTATATGGAAAAAATCCACCTTCAGTTCTTTCATACTTGCCAGGTGTCTCGACGGTCCATGAGGTTGACCAAACGCTTACTGTTCAAGAGGCTATTCTCTGTACCCTCAAAGAGAATTTGGTCATGGCTCATAATCGCATGAAGCAACAAGTATATCAAGGTCACTCTGAATGTCAATTTGCAGAAGGATATCAGGTGTTTCTTCAACTGAAACCTTACAAGAAAATTTCCCTCAAGGCTGACCATTGTAAAAAAATGGCACACAAATTTTATGCTCCTTATACCATTCTCAAGTGTGTGGGATAGGTATCCTATCAGTTATCTTTTCCCAGTCATTCTAAGCTCCATCATGTTTTTCATGTTTCCTAATTAAAGAAGGTGATAGGAACTAAGTGCCAAACTCAAACCAACCTTCTCGAGTTGGACGAAGAAGGCTCCATTTGGATACAACCACAAGAAGTTTTGGACCATCGTGAGCGTCGTCTGCATTAGCACACCATCAAGGAAGTGTTAGTCCAGTGGAAATATACAACTCCAATAGATGCCACTTGGGAACTAGCTACCATTATGCAACGATTTCTTCATCTCAAGCCTTGAGGACAATGTTGTTTTTAAGAGGGAGGACATGTTAGGGACCTAACCCCTCATGGAGGTAGAATATTGTATTTCCATGTAACAAAGGTCAATATTAATAAGGCCTAGCAATAAGGAAGAATAAGTCAAATGTAAGAAGCCCTAATAGAAGCTTCTTCTTCTAGAAGGATCTTCCTCTAGATTGTTCTTTTGATAGACATATTTAGTATAAATAGGAGTAGAGGGTATGAGAATTTTTTTCTCGGACATTATTGTAATAGAGCTCTACTCTGCTGGAGGTTTCCCCCTTGAAGAGACAAGTGAACATTGCTCTCAGTAATCAAAGTGCTCTTTCTAGTGTTATTCTAGTATTATTTTGGTATTATTGTGGTGTTGTTCTGGTTATATCGTTGTTTATCTTCCATTTCTAGCTAATTATTAATGTTCTGTATACTATTTATATATGGAATATTACACTATGGTACATCACCAATCTGTCGGACCATTTTTGTTACGAAAATGAATGTCCGTTCTGGACCATTTTTTGAACTGGAAAATGATTGTCCATCAGAATATTGGACCACTTTCCGAAATGGAAAGTGACTGCCCAACCTGGACCATTTTCCAAACTGGAAAATGACTGTCTATCAAGAATCTTGGACCACTTTTTAGACTAGAAAGTTTCTGCCAACCTGGACCATTTTCCAAACTGGAAAATGACTATCCATATATCAATAACATATCAATGCTCCCTCCCAAATTGGGTAGTAATCACTTCCATTTCCAATAAGGGAGTCATATCCATGAGTCCCAACTTCTCTCTTAAGTACACAAACTTTTCATCTTGGACAAAGGCTTTACCAAAATATTTGCTATTTGCTCATTTGTGGAGATATACTGGAAAACTAATTCTCCCCTCTAGACTTTATCACAGATAAAATAGTACTTGATATCAATGTGCTTCGACCTGTCATGGAACACCAGGTTCTTTGAGAGCTTCATAGAACTCTGGTTATCAAAATATATCATGGTTGAATGCAACACCTGATCAAAATGTGAAGAAACCAACTTACAGATCCACATTACTTTCGTACAAGCATCACAAGATGCAATATGATCTACTTCTATAGTGGTGAGTGCAACAGACTTCTGTTTCCTACTAGTCCATGATATCATGCCAAACTAAAACATATCCAAGAAGTACTTCTTTTTTTATCTGTACTGCCTACCCAATATGGATCAATAAATCCATGCAGTTGCATATCATAACTCAAATGTCTCACAAAGACATTTCAAGGCATGCTTTGCAATTATTCAATTCTCATGGCTAGGTTCCACCTAGAACTATTTTCACAACAAAGAAAATATTCGACTGAGTATTCTCCAAATACATTAATGAGCCATTCAATTATCGATATAGGGACGAGTCTATTAGATCAGAGTCTCTCAACTTCTTTAGATCTTTCATCATGGGAGTTTTCCATGGATTTGCAATCCATCATCTCAGACTTCTGAAGAACCGTTTTCATACACTTCCTCTGTCATAGGAAATTTTCACCACACTTCTACTTGTACATTAGAGGATCCGCGCCATGTTGCTTGAATCCATACAAGGTTTTCTTCTATCTGCATACATGTGTTTCTTTCTAGTATACCTCAAAACCTTGAGGTTTCTCTACATATACTTCTTCTTCAATTACTCTGATGAGAAGAATAGTATTTTCATCCATCTGATGTAAACTCCAACCCATGGATACTGTAGGAGATATAATGGCTCAGGTAGAAGTATATCTGGTTACTGGAACAAGCTATCATCATAGTCTTCTCCCTCCTTCTAGGAGATCCCTCTAGCCCTGAATCTCATCTTGTATCTATCAAATCTTGAATTTATAAGTCTTCACAGATTCTTCAATGGATCATATCATTAGGTATTAGCTCCCTCCTAATCCTGGATTCATGCTTGAATGAGAAATATCTATAAATTCCTTGTTTTTATTCTGAGACTGCATATTTTTATTATGAGACTCCATGGGAAATCTCAAGACTGGCAAGACCAATAATAAAAAAAACCATGCTTTCTTTCTCCCTTTAGTTCTACATCAATCATCCCCTACACCTCCATCCAATCAACCATTTTCCTCGAAATATTTCGTTCTGTGGGTGTAGTATTAACAACTAGTCCAACACCTAAAGGAGCCTCTCACCGTGGTGTCTTTTTCACTTCAACAATGTTGGTGCAGGGTAATGGAGCAAAATCTACGTTCACCTTCTTTGAATCACAAAATTCATTTTTTGGGTCAACAATTCCATGTCCTCCGGGCTCCACAAAACCCTCATCATATACACTTTCATCAATTCATGAGCAGGGATGATTTTAGGGGCTAAATTTCACTCATGGGCTAATTTTCCATGGTTTTTCCCAAAATAAGATTTGCTATTCTAAAAATTATTTGCTCAAATTCTAAAGGATAAAATTATTTTACTTTAAAAATTGCCAAAATTTTATACAAACTACATAAAATCCTTAGACATTTGAATAATTTTACAAAAATATCGCCAAACATTTTATAGTTGGCATATGAAGGATTAGTAAGATTAGCCAAGGTTTCTACATTTTAAATTAAATTTCCATCCTTAAAATCATCCCTGTGAATCATGAGTATTCACCAACAGATTCAAATATTCACAACAATTTAAATGAAATTGTGACCGCTTTGTCTTCTTCACTGCCGCTCCAAGACTTAGTTGTTTCAATGCCATTCACAATTTGATGGAACAAGATGTACATATTCAATTCCTTGTTGGGATCCAATGCTACTGTTTCAGATGACCCAAATAAATCCTCCAACGCACTCTTCTTGATCTTTTCAACCTTATCATCATCAAACTTGAGCCACTGGCTGACACTCTTCACTAGAGAAATGTAATGCCCATAATTCACCATGCACCCCACTTGTGTGTATTTGAAACGTTTTAGCTTGCAAACAAGAACTTGAGGTGGAGATTTTATCCTCATCCTCTTCTTGGCTTCCTGTAAATGGCAACACTTGTCACACCGGTACTTTTTTTTCCCTACCAATTTCTCCACAACACCTTTGATGTGTGTGTGTGTTGTAGTTCTCTACCTCTTTCATGACCATGACCTCCAACACATGACTCATAGAACTACAAATTTATCTTTCTCCCTCAGGGACATAATGCCCAAATGGTTTCCTTGACAACTCTTCTATGTGTGAATGACCAACGATCAAACTCTCCTCTTTGGTTCACGATGTCGTTGCTCTGATACCACTTGTTGGAGATCGGTCTGCAAGTATAATTAATGAACAAAGAAACAAAGGAGAAAAACACATCTTACAACAAGAAAAATGAAATGGGGGCAATGACATCTCTTTATTGCTCAACCAAATGGAGAAATGGCTACACTAGTCTCGAGAATCTTCTCACGGTCTTCTCATTTAAACAAAGAATGACAAGCATATACATGGATATGAAACACCAATTTCTTGGTAAACCAAAACCATGTCCAAGGAAGTAGAAACGAGTTGTAACTGCCAAGATGTGTTGTTACCATCCAACATATATGAGAGCTAGATTCACTTTTCTCTTCTTCGAGAACTCTATTTTCTTCAAGTTTCTCTTTCCTAATTCATATTTACATGAATGAATGGGTGAATGGGGTGAGAGGGATGAGTCTTCTCTCCACTCATTTCTTGGTTCATTGATGGTAGGAGTTGGTTACTACAAAGTAAGAGGTTATGGTTTGGGTGTAGGAGGTAATTACTTGAAGCAATTAAATAATTTCACTAAGATCCTAATTTAACTAGCATAAACAATAGGATAAAATTGAAATATGTCAATCACATAAAATAGGGTTATAGAGGATATGGAAAAATCATTAAACATAGGTCAATACCCTTGTACCCCCTTACCTTTTTTCTCTAATAATAAACTCATGGCCCATTAGGTGATGTACCTTAATTAGCCTCATAATCTTTCAATAAAGTAAAAAAGAATCATATTTATGTCTTTCATGATCAATTTCATGGTGTGAAAAAAACATAATAATAAAAAACATAATTACAATGTTTAAACATGATAAAGTTCAAAAGATGAAATTGAAAGATCACAAACACTACTTGCATTGACTTTGAACCAATCAAGCAACAATTTTTTTTTATAAATACCAACAAGCGTTCTAACACTTTATCCATCCTTCACATATCACCTATGAAAACAATGATAATGTACACTAAGTGTTCATTAGTGTTCAATGACTTTAATAACGCTAACCAAATGGAACCCATTTTCCAATACTAAGATTAGATCATTAGATGCATGTGTAAACAAAATAAATTTGTTTGATTTAAGATGCACGTGTAAAGAAAATAAATTTGTTTTATTCAATGACGACGTATAGTGAGTAGTTTCTTTTGCAAAAATTCCAAGTAAACACAATGACATAGTGAAAATA
>SNQJ01S0119541.1:15586-27334 GCA_010110895.2 Picea sitchensis
GGTGGAGTGTTATGTACATTTTGAGGAAAACTGTCAAATTACATTTATTAGCTAGAAAGACTTTCATTTTATTTATTGTTGTTTAATGCAAGTCATTTATATTTTAGTTTTATTTTAATTTTTTCCCAAAAATCTAGATAAAGGAGGTTGATGGATAATAATGAGGGTGGTTGAGGAGACTTGGGGAAGTGTGTATGAAACTTGATAAATAGGGAGGAGAAGTGGTGAGGAAAGGGGGAATGGAGAGGTTTGAGCATGATGAGAGGTTGTGAAATTTTTGGAAGATATAATTCTTGTGATAGTTTTCTTTAAGCATTTGTGCTTTGTTGTTCTTGGAGTCACGAGCACGGAGGGCCAAGAAACCGAAAGGTTTATTAGAGTTAGGAAGTCGGCTAAGCTCCTAGTTGTTGTTTCACACTGGGCAAGCGGGAAAAGAATGATTGGAAGCGCCCAGGACTAAATTACAATGGATGAACTTCAACAAGCTAAGGATGAGGTATTTTTAGGTGGTATTTGGTTATTGATATTTTGTATATACTTTTGTTTTAAGCTCTAAATCATAGAGTTAACATATTACTTATTTCATCATGTTATCTAGATTTATCGTTGAGCATATGTAGAAGAATTGTGTAAATGAAAATCAATGAAATTATGCTAAAACAAAGTTGTTATTGTGTATGTATTTAATGAAAGATTAATTGTTTAACATCTTGGAAAGGTGTTACACTTTCAATTTCTTGTTGTTGTTTCTAGAAACACTACCATCAAAGATACTTCACATGTCAGAACACCCCCATAGCTCTTTTTCCTCATGCCTCACACTCAAGATCTTTGAGATGTATCAATTATAGAAATAATTTGTATAACAACATTTTTTATCCTTGGGCGTTCATAAGTAATCTATGGAAAGTGTAGCATAATCATTCTTATCATCAAATATATGCATTAAGGATTACTGTAACATCCACTATGAGTGTGGTAGGCATTTTTGCATGGTTTGAGAGACAAAGTCAACAATCAATACCCACAATAATAATAACATACTTGGTGGTATATGAATAATGCCCTTTAACTCTATGTTTGTATGGATGGTAGGAAGCTCCAAACTATAAACATCTTAGCCTAAATAATAAGCAATGGATACATTCATACTAGATTTACATGTTTCTAGAGGTTTATAAAGCAAGTATGCTGTCTTCATGGCTCTTATTAGCATCAAGAGAATCCATATGTGATCCCCTCATACCAATAGTAATCGATAAGTCCGAACAATCCATATGTATTCGCCACCCACACCAGTAGAAATCGACAGAGAATCCACAGACCAAAAAGTGAGGGCTTCAAAGAATAACGGTTGGATAATATTTAATTGGTGAAAGAATGTTTAATGCGGCTGAATGGTTTCAGACGCAATGAAAACTTCGAAATCGGCCCTGTGCGTGATTGGATTTCGCATTGATCCTGTACTTGACATTGGATTTCGCATTGATCCTGGATTTCGCATTGATCCTGTTCTTGACATTGGATTTCGCATTGATCCTGGATTTCGCATTGATTTCGAAATCGGCCCTGTGCGTGAAAGAATCAAATGCGACTGAATGGACTTGACATGCATTGAGTCTAGATCCGACTTTGGAGTCCGCCCGATCCTATATAACGAAGGCTATGCCATTGTATTTCTCACCTCTTGCTTACCGACTCTGGGCTCCCGTTGAGTGTTCGCGTCCTAAAGGTATATTAATGTTAAGTTTTTACATTCTGTATTGTATTGTCATAAGCTGTGCAAACTTAGCCGTCCGAAGGAGTAGAAGTTGTAGGTATATTTGGTGTTACAACTATTATGTCTCTCTAATCCCTGAGTGATGCAGTTTAGCAGATTGAGTCTAAATTGCGTTTTTTTGTTTAGCAGATTTCGCAGCAGCTGTAAGTCTTCTAACGGCCAACAACATGAGTGGACAAGGCCCCAACGTCAATACCGGCAACAATATTAATGTTAAGTTTTTACATTCTGTATTGTCATAAGCTGTTCAAACTTGTAGGTATATTTGGTGTTACAGCTATTATGGCTCTGTAATCCCTGAGTTATCAATGATTTGATCATTGAGTCTAAGTTGAGTCTAAGTTGCGTTTTTTTGTTTAGCAGATTTCGCAGCACATGATTGGACAAGGCCACATGAGTGGACAAGGCCACATAGGCGGCGCCAACATAGGCGGCACCATCTCCGGCAGCAACGTCGGCAATACCAACAGCGGCAACAACAACAGCGGCAATACCAACAGCGGCAATACCCATGACAACAACTACGGCGAGCAATTCAACAACCAAGGCAACCGAGGCGAGCAATTCAACAACCAAGGCAACCGAGGCAGACAAAGCTACAACCAAAGCAACCGAGACGAACAAATCAACAACGATGGCTACCCAAGACCAGCCACACCCATGACAACCATGGAACCCATGACAACGGTGGCAGCCACAACTTCTTATCCAAGTTTGCCAACTTCTTATTCAACTTTGCCAACTTTGCCAACTTCGCCAACTTTGCCAACTTCGCCAACTTTGCCAACTTTTCCAACTTCAGCTTCTAGACCAACTTCTTATAGCAGGTAATGACAAGTAGACCAACTTATACTCATAGCTTTCTTGACGCAGAAAGGTGTCATGATTTTACTTACGTTGTTTTTGCATGGCAGGTATGGGAAAGAATAAATGCAGTCGAAGATTGTGTGTTGATGTCCGACTGACTATGTGTTTAGGTATGGGAAAGAATAGGAAAGATGTTATACTAATAGCTTTCTTGACGCAGAAAGGTGTCGTGATTTTACTTTCTTTTGATCGATTACATTGTTTTTGCATGGCAGGTATGGGAAAGAATAAATGCAGTCGAAGATTGTGTGTTGATGTTCGACTGACTATGTGTTTGTAGGGTGAAGTACTTATGGTTTGTTTAGGGTTGAATGAGGCGTCCACTATATCGATCCAATTCTGTAATGGTTATGTTATTCTGCTGACGTTATTGATGTGCACCAAAAACGAGATGGACGCTGCCATATTTTATCTATCATTATGTATTAATAAATTTCCTACTTAGTTACCATGTTTTAAATGGTTTCGTTTTGAGATTTGGTGTAAAATTTAACAAATCAAAATAATTTATAACCTATCGTTTCATTTTTAAAATTAAATGAAATATTCTTTATTTGATTTTTTTAGTAGAGAAAATATTCACATAAAACAATTTGCTACATGATATAAGAATGAACACAAAGAGCATTCTAAGTATTGATTTTGAATTATTGAACACTCTCTCTTCCACAAGCTTTTCATTACTTCATGAAATGATATTAAATACATTGAAGAAGATCTCTTTAAAAACAACTAGATGTTAAGAACTATCTAAATCTAACTATTATTCCAACATTTTGATGGAATATAATTGTACTTCCATAGATTCTAAATGTCATGATTAAATATTTAGAATATGAACATATTGACCAAGGATAGACTCATTATTTCTTTTAGAATGAGCAGCAACTACCACAAGCTTAAAGGAAGGCGGGCTAGAACAAATATAACCAATTCAATATGAATTAAGTAAAAGAAAAAAAAAAAATGAGAAGCTTGGGGAAACCTCCTATTACAATATATTAAATGTACAAGATAACATGATCATTCAAATAAGTCTCCTAGTATATATAGGGGATACAAAGCTATAAAGCAATGCTAATACACTAACAAAACTATGGTTAATTTGTAATAATAATGAATGATGGTTATGGTTAGGGGCTTAACTTGCTCCTCTCATTCAAATAAACATTGCCCTCAATGTTAATCAATTGTGGATGCTTCTATATGAATTACTCATATTCCAAAGTCACATTCTTTGTTAGTTGGTTCTTCCACTTAATGAGGTATTTAGTAATTACTCATGTCCTTAGTTTCGATATACATAATTCAATACTTGTTTCACTTTCCCTTATGATTTTTTTTTATTTTCAATTTAAATTGGGATCTTATCATCGACTACCTTCTTTAAATAAGAAACATGAAAGATCGAATGTACACAAGAAAAAAGGAGGCAACTCAAATCTATAACCCATATTACTAATACTCAACAACACCTTGTAGTGACCATAGTACTTGGGTGCTATTTTTTTTTCCTCCTTTTATTACTTGAGGGATGTCTGTTTCTATATTTGTAGCCTCAAAATAACCTAATCCCCCTCTTCAAAGTGCATTGCATTGCGATGTTGATCTGCTAGTTGTTTCCTTGTATTTTATGTTATAGCCAAGTCGTCCTTCAATATTTGAAGAACCTGTTGTTGGTTTGGATGTGATGCTTCATTGATTGAACTTTAGGTTTCCCTTTGAGGGGTGATATGATGGATGGAAAACATAATAACCAATAACATTTGTGGGAAAACATACCCATAACATGGGAGAGTAAAAACTTATTGAGGACCATCTACCTTCTCCTTTCCTATAATGGATGGATAATGATAAATGTATGATCAGAATTGGATCTCGACAAAACAAATTGGCTATATTCATAGGCTCTATGGTGATTGGCACTTGCAAGGCTTGAGAATATGTATGAGGAAGGAGACCTAGTTGTTGGCATGAAGGGTCCCATGTCGTCATGATCAAGGCTCTTTCAAAGCTCAATGTCGTCCATGAGGATGTAAAAATAAAAATGTTCATGATGTCCTTTGAATTTATTGAGGGTAAATTATTTGATTGATACAAAAATCGTTTTAAAAAGGAAATATCAACACTAGTGGGATTTTTCCAGGTATTTATTAACCATTAGGATATTCGTTATGAATAAGATAAGTATGAGAAGGTTATTGAAGATATTATTTCAGCCCCACATGAAGAAGATATGTCTACTTCATCTTCTCGATAAGAAAAGGCTTTGGTAAGGATTTCACCTTCTCAAAAATCTGATTTTGATGATGCACTTGTTGATGAAATTGAGATGGTTGTTTTGGTAAATAAACCCTTAAAGGTTGAATAAATATTAGATGTTTTCATTCATCAATTAAATAATGAAGAAAAAAACCAAGAAGAGGATAATATTACAAGTTTTTGGTCTCTAAGAAAGCGAGATAGGCTAGAATGTTTCACAAATAATTGAAGAGTATTTTTAGGCTATGTAAGATGACTAATAGTGCTCTGATTGAGCCCCCAATGGCTTCTCAATGATATTTGAAGGCTTTAATTGAGCCCCAACAATGAAACTCCTTGACGATACCTTTCCAATGGGCTATCGTGCACCTAAACGGAGATTGTATGCAAAAGTTATGACCCCGGGAAGTTGATGTACTAACTTACCCAAACGAGGCCCACATGACTTTTGGCGCTTCATCTTCTAGTGTTAGGTTTTTGGATATCTAGGGTTTTTGAAATTCCAGTTTATTGTAAAAATACCTTCAGATCCTCATTGTAATCATCTTCTTGTGAATGAGCATTGTTATCGCAGAGTTTATAGTTAAGGTAAAAGACAAATGGAAGAAGGGAAAATTGGTGAAACTCAGACTATCCCACCATTGTCACCTCAATGGGATAGCTCTTTTTGTTTAGGGAGGTAAGGCCCAAGGGAGACGTCCCTGGTGACCTGGGGTTTTGAGAAGGCAAAGGCTTAAAAGGATAAGTGATAATTTTCCCCTCACATGTCACCACCGATCAGAAAGTCCTGGCTAATCAGCCAATAAAGATAAGTAATAACCAAACAATGTACCTACCTGAGACAAAGAAACAAAGAAAACTATACATATGAAAGCTTACTTGTTGGTTAGTACTTCATATAATCATGGACTTCTAATATAAAAAAATTGATAATCAATATTGATGAAGAAAGTCAACGATGTATAATGGCAATGATTATAATATATCACTTCACAATAAATGCAAATGACAATCAATGTAACAATATCAATATCAAGAAACAATGCCTTAGCTAATCATTCAATTGCTTTTAAAGATATAAATGTTGCAATGTATAAAGATAACTCAAGTAGATAATGGGAGGAGTAGGGTTAGTAGAATATAGTCTAAGGTAGGGTTAGAAGGGTTAGTTGTTGTTCAATGTATTGGATGTTTGTATGATCAAGGTGCTCAACATAAGAGGCCTTAGATCAGTGAATTATTAGGGCAAATGGAGTCAAATGGCTGCAAATGTTGAAGGGTCGAGATGATAATGATATGGCCAAAGACAAGAGGGTTAAATGTTGAGGTGTTACTAAAGAAAGGCCTCAACAATAAAACCCTAGGGGAGAAAGGCTCACTAAGGTGTAGAAACCCTAGGCCTTAGTGCTCTCTCCTCCTTCTTTGGCTTAATGACAAGATAAAAATTGACTAGCTTGAGTAATAATTGTAGGGCTCAAGACAAGAGAGTTTGAAGATGAAGTGTAGCTAAGGAAAGGCTTCATCTATCAAACTGTAAGGGAAAATGGCTCACCAAGGTGCAGAAACCCTAGACCTTGATGCATTTTCCTCTCTCTTTGCTCAATAACAAGTAAAAATGGCTAGGCTAGAAGACTAGTGATATAGTGTTTCTATGGAAAGGCTCTATATAACTTCAGAAAATCAAAAGGCTCTTAATCGTAGTAGGGACATGAGACATGGACATTAAAATGTTCTTGTCACCTAGGGTTTAATTCAACAAATTATAATAACAAAATGCAAGTAAATAGTACCGTAACCATTCAATAATGAAGTGTTGCAAAAATTCATTTACATAAACCAAGAATTCATGTAGCAAAACCCTAGTTGTAAAACCTTCCACCAAAAGAAATGCCAAAAATGCCAAGAAAAAGTCTTCTTCAATAGGTGCAGCTCAAAATTTCAGCCAAAACCCTAGAAGAGGGCACAAATTTCAGACCTCACTAATGTGTGAGTGAAAGATGATGAAAATATGACAGTGAAAACCCTCAATATATACCATACCAATGACCTTAATTAAAATTTAGGTCATTGTTGAGCCTCTAAATTGACATCCCCACTACCCTATTATACTCCTCATCTATACCTTTTTGGCTTACCTAAGCTTGGATAAATGACAAAGAACACTACCATTAGCCATTGATGAGGTCATAAGGTAAAGTATAATTGAATTTGTGCATTTTGTGGTTTATTGAGCTAGGAAACTAAATGTTTCATGTACTAATGTTTTAATTTGCCATGTGTAACCTTTGACCTCTATATGAGTCTAGCCTTTCTGTACCAGCTCATCCATCCAGTACTTATGCACTAGATTGCTAATGTCTGAATCCGATACCAAGTGCACCTTCCATTCAGATCCGGTACCGAACCATAGACTGTCACGATCTGGTACCAACGACCACAAACTGTTCTAGTCTGGTACCAACCGCTTGCATATTGTTTGGATCCGGTACCATTTACCGAATCCCACCTCTCACAATCCGGTACCAATACAGGAAGCAAAATATACCAAGTTTAGCTCCAGATCATGCCCAAGATAATTGTTGGATGTTTGTTGAATCATCAAAGCTCTAGCAAGGTTATGTTAAGCTTGTTTGTTTATTGTTTCATTCTCATACACTTCGTGTCATGAGGATGAAGCTTAAAATATGTAACCGAATATATAAATTTGACAATTGAATGATTTGCTAAAGATTTCACCTCCTTGTGTTTCACGACTAAGACTGTTTAAATAGTCATGACAAGGATGGTGGAAGTAGTAGAGAGTTAGTATAATCCATCATGTGAAGTAGCGTTACATATTGTAGAACATATTCTGAGTTGAATTTTAATATAAGGATGTCATTTATTTCCATGTCTTGATCGTTTGTGAATGAATGTGAGTTAAGGTGTTAGCATAGTTTAATTCTATGTCTTGAAGTTTGGGTAAGAGTAATGTGTGGATTGTAAGCAAGCTTATTGTAAATTCCAATCGCTGACCTGTTGAAGAGGCAAGGGCCCACCACCCAACAAAGGTCAGCATCCTTATAGGTTAGTGTTAGTAGTTGATTTAAATAGTATAAATGTTAGACTAGATGAAGCTTTGACCCATTCAGAGGATAGCAATATAGTTCAGTTTAGGTTTCAATTGTTTAGAGATCTTTGCTTACTTTGTTTTGCATATGCTCTGTTTCTGTTTTTATGAATTTGATTTTGTTTGATGGACATGAATGTTGGCAATAGTGGTTAGACATATTTGAAGGAGAAGTAGTGAAGTTCACAACAACACATTGTGAACCACAACATACTCAGTATATTGACTATTGAACTACCCATGCTATGTCTTGATGATTGATGTGTGATTTCCCTTTCAGAAGTGTGATTGCATAGTTATCTTTCTGGATCAGATAGCAGAGTTGATATGTCAAAAGAACTCCATTTCATACTTGAATGTTCCATAATGGAGTATATAGCCTCTCTGTGAAAGACAACTAAAGTGTGTCTTGATTTACTATTTTGTTTTGTTTCCAGCATGCATAATCTAGAATAGTTCTATACTCATGATATTAGAATTACCTTTCTTACTGGTGTATTTTAACTCTGTTGATTACGAATCCCGGATTGATAATTAATGAGCGAATTATACTAAACATATAAGTAGCACACCATTTTGGCGCTGTTGCCGGGGAGTTGCAAACGGTAGGAAGTGATTTTTAGCTTAGATTGTTTGCATAGTTTTTGAATGATTTTAAACGTTGCTTGAGGGAGGAGGATAAAACATTTAAGACATGAGTAAAAATCCACGTGACCACTAGAGTGGGGTTCTCCGAAGCCAGGTTTCCTTCTTACCTTCTAGATAGAATTAGGATTTCAATTCAGTTAAGAATCAAAATTCCATTTTATGCATACATATAGAGATAATAAGGGTAGATTTGTAAGCCCTAAATATTCAAAAACAACCCCCCCAACTAATCCAACTGACACTGGTGCAGGAAAAATTCCACCAGGAGAAAGTTCAAGGGTTGCCAACGAGGCTCCAGAAGAAGAACCTAAAATAGAAGACTCAGCATTGGGGCGGGCAGAATGTGAATTTGTTGAACGTTTAGGAGACACACAAAATCTAGTTTATGAACCATCTATCAGTGGAATGGCAAAAGAAGAAGGAAATGCATCCACTGAGACTGAGACCTTTGGGTTTCCAATCTTCGATATTTCCAAAAACATTAGCATGAAAAACATCCCACTATCATCGTTACCCACTTTTAGAGGTATGTCAACTGAAGATCCAGATTTATTCTTATTCGAGTTTGACATATTATGTAGAAGCTATAACTATTCAGACGATGCCCAAAAACTTAAGCTCTTTCCTGCTACAATGAAGGATTCAACCTTAGGATGGTTCATGAGCTTAGGAGAAAATACAATCCTCTCTTGGGATCAGATGAAAGACACATTTTTACGGAAATACCAAGACTATTGTAAGGATAATGCTAAAAATGACATTTTTAAAATGCAGCAAACAGAAGATGAGAGCCCTGAAGACTACTTAGAAAGGTTCTTATACAACTACCAGAAATCAAAATTATTCACCACAGACCCAGCTATAGTAAGAACCGTATTTTTGAAGGGTATTAGAGATGACTACATAGAAGTTTTAAATTTGTTAAGTTCAAGAAATATGCACCAAAATCCTTTTGCAGAGATTGCAGATTACTATAGAAGATACTCAAGAGGACAAGTTAAAACAGGCAAAGCACCAAGAGATTCTTTTAGCAGAAATACAAGACAAAGCTCAAGAACTGTCACCAGAATTGAGTTGGGAAACTTATTAGAGAAATTTAAAATAGACATCTTGAGAACAATCAGTAACTAGTTAGATATCCTAAAACTGAAAAAGAAACAAGAAGAAGAGATTGTTTTAGCAATATTCTGTCCTAGATGCCGAAAGAAGCATGGTGAGAAAGAATGTCCATTAAATGTCATATAAATCTATGGCATGTGTACACTAGAGAACCCCACATCTAAGTGTCCAACTTTTCTTGAACTACAAGCCATGTATAGGGGAGTAGGAGTCTCACAAGAAAAATCACACCCTTCCAGAAGACCTTGGAGAGCACAAAACCCCAATGCATTTTATGACCCTAATGCGGAGTATCAACAACAACAATGGGGTCCTCCCCCAATGACCTATCCATAATGGACACCTCAACAAGCTCAAACTCAACCTTGGCAATAAGGTTGGAGGGGGCCTATGTATGGGAATCCCTCTTACCCTACATATCCACAATATCCTGCAAACATTTCCCAATTACTACCTGGATTTAACCCACCACAGATGCAAGCTTTACTCCCACCTCCTATACAAAAACAATTTACAACCCCCTTGAATCCTAACTAACAACAGTAAGTACCTATAAATGCCAATCAACAGCCACAAAACCAAGCTGCCCACAACCCTTTGAGACCAACAAAAATCCCTGCCCAACCAATCCCTAACCCCAATAATCAACCCACCCACCCTATGCAAAATACAAAAGTTCAAACCTTTCCCACCTATGAAATTCAACTACGATCGAGGAAAACTGTAAATCAATCAAATCCTAGAGTAATAATTCAGGAAGAAAATGATAATCATTCCGAGGAAGAAAACACTCAAACCACCCCTGTAAAATAAAAGACTTCCCCTCCTATTCCAATAACTTATCAGTCTGTACGAGTACCTCAACAAGTTAATCTTCCACCCTATCTCGAAAGACTATTAGTGAAGAAACTTGACCCACCCTTGCACAAATATATAGAAGATGAATTACGAAATGTATGTATAAAAATACCTTTGTTGCAAGCCATTAAGGATATCCCCATATATGCCAAAATCATAAGGAATATTTTCCTTAAGAAACCAGGAGAGAAGAAGAAGGAACCTCCCCTTGTTCAGGTGGTGGGGCAATTATCTGAATTTATTTCTGAAATTACATACAAATATAATGACCCTAGGAACCCAGTAGTCACTATTGAAATTAATGGTATTTCTTTACCAAACACACTCATTGATTTGGGTGCAGCAATTAATGTAATTCCTTTTGACACTATGCAAAAGCTCCAAATCAACCAGTTAAGACCAACCCAAACCATGATAGAGTTGGAAGATAAGTCAGTCATTAGCCTTGCAGGAAGTCTAGATGATGTCATAGTCACTCTAGTTTCTTGGGAATATCCAGTAGACTTTCTAGTCATCTACTCTAAATCATCCTCCAAACCAGGACACCCTATGGTTATTGGTCGTCCTTGGCTAGCCACAACAAATTTCTTTATTAGTTGTCGGTCTGGTGAGATGACTATATCTAATGGCACACATATCCAAAAGCTTGTCCTCTTTCCTCCTGCCCAACTGACACACGAGATACCTATCTGGTTAGAAAACCCTTATGGAGAAGAAGATTGCATCAGATCCCTATTAACACTTGAATGGGTAAAAGGAATGCAAGAACAATCAGATGAACAAGTCTTAAGTTTATTTTTGGTTGATACAAATTGTATTGAATATCCGAGGTCTTTTGCAGAGTTGTCACACATTTTCAGTTCTGAATTTCAACAAATTTGGCACCCTGATATCACTCAATTATATACTTTATAACCAGCTCCCTCAGAGAAGGAAGAAAGTACTGAACTTGTTGAGATTAAATCAGGAAAACTTTTGTATATCAACTCTAGTTTGGAACTAGAACAAAAGACACAAGTAATTGAAATGCTCCAAAGACAATTTGATGCCTTTGCATGGGATTATGCAAACATGAAAGGCATTCACCCTGACACATGCACACATC
>SNQJ01S0119542.1:15903-27334 GCA_010110895.2 Picea sitchensis
CCTTATCCTCTTCAACTTATAAAAGGAGAGGATCTCTCATGGAGAAGGGCGAAGTTAGCTTTAGCTTGGATTGGATTGAGCTTTGGAGATTGTTAGCCTGGCTAGATGAGCCATTTTGTCAAAATAGATTGTGAATATTATCATATCTATGCTCTCAGAATTCTTGGAGTGGAAGTGTGTGGGGAACAAAGGACAGTTGGAAGGGACCTTACGACATCAAGGCCATGGTTGTAATCTCTCTTTCACATGTAATATGATTCTTTCCTATAAAGCTTGTTGTGTTTTATTGTATGATTCCTTGATCACATACATAGGTTTATATTGAGTTTATGCTATTACTATCACTTTGGTTGGTTGTGTTATTTTGCAGGATCATCATTGTATGAGTGTAGGAACAGAGCTAGGATGGCGATGGCGAGAGGAAGTGACATTTAAACGGCATGTCACCCATCTCTCTTTAGTTAGTAAATTCAATATTTAAAAATTAAGGAAAGCGTCATGTTCTGGTGTGTTTTGTTCTAGATCTAGGTGGATCTAGGGAGATCAGTTAGTGCCCGCACCTACCGATTTATCCGATAACAACTAGTCCATACCGATCAAGACATCATAAGATCCTAAGATTGTGGCGTACAGGTTGGCATTGGTGACAAAATCTCCCAGGTTAAGGGTACAACCCATAACCTTCCCTCCAACCTTATGTTTGTCTCCCAAAGCCATCTCTAAAAATATAAACTCATCATGTTCGACTTCCTTTACCTTAATCCTTTTTAGCACTGCACCAGAAATGAAACTCTCAGTAGCACTGGGATCTATCAAAATATTAAGTTTTTGGTCAGTGATGGTACTTGACATCTCGAGCACAGTCGACTGGTGCTCTGCCTTGTGATTATTCATCGCTGCATGAATCCGATGGGCCTTGCCCAAATCTCCCACGGTAGTGGGTTCGACAGATCCAGATGCTCTAGTCCTCTCCATTGGGAAATCACGCTGGTAGTGTGGCTCCCCACATGTCCAACACCCCTTCTTCGGTCCAGTACTCCTGGTACCCGAAGTAGAATCCCATGACCCACCGACCTGTAATCCTAGTCTTTTTTGCTGAACATGCCTAAACTGCTGCGAATGCAGTCGATGATGTTGTTGATGCTGTGGTCCCTGGTAAGGAGTCCACTACTGAGGCGCTGGTCGTCGAGGTGTAGTGAAAGTGGATCCTCTCTAAAATCCACAATACCCTGACATCTGTTTAGCTGGTGTCTGATGCTGCTGTGCACCAGATGACACCTTCCCTATTGGTCTCGCTGGAGTCCTTCTCTGACCCCCGCTGATAATCTCCTCCTCTGCTATGAGGGCCTTCTGGATGATATCATGCAAGGTCTGAAGCATCAGAATCCTAACCTTTTCACGTATGCTGACGTTAAGGCCAAACAAGAATCTGTTGACCTTAAGTTTCTTGGTATTAAGGTGCAAATCATACCGAAGCAACTCCATAAAATGAGCCTCGTACTCGGGCGCTGTATGACCTCCCTGTCATAAGGAGTTGAACTCGTTTAGCTGACACTCAATGAATTCCTCTGATAGGTACCTCTCTCAGAACCTTTCCTCAAATAGTTCCCATGACATGTCTTCGACGACCATGTTCAGTTGCGACAGGATCATCTTCCACCATGGAAGATCACTCTCGTTCAATTGAAAGACTGCCATGCAGACCTTCATGTTGGAGGTATAGTCGCGAAGTGAAAATCACATCGCCATATTCTACAACCATGCCTTGGCTTCTGCGCCATCCGGGGCACCAAAGAACTCGAGAAATTTGACCTTCTCGAGTTCGCGATGAATGCTACCAATACTGACCGGAGTGCACAGTGGTCCCTCAGGGGGTGCCGACGCCCTGGCCTCATATCTGTCCAAACGAATGATCAGTGCCTCAGACATGTGCTGAAAGGACCTCATCAACCCAAACACATCACCCACTTCTATCTGCTCCTTCCCGACAACCTGTTCGTCTCCTTGGGGGTTAGACCCCTCAGGCGTGGATGCTACTAGAGGCGTCACACCTCCTCCACTAGCATCGCGTCATCTAACTCCGCGACGTCCTCTAACCATGATTACCTGCACTAATACAAGTCAACTTAATTAACAACATTATAGTCAAATATCATATCAACAAAATCCGTAGTGATCCCAAGTCGCGTGTTGAACCCCCCTCTGATACCATATGTAAAGTCCTCGATTGTTACGACTATAAGTGAAACAATTTTTTTTTTTTGTTTAGGCGAAAGGCAACCATGCCAACAATTAACCAACACAACAAGACGATGAATCACCACACAAGCAAGTCAAGCAACTGACCATAATGACCTAGCATACTTAGCACATCATGCGACTGGGGAAACACACGACAACAAGTAGATAGATAAAATGACTAAGCTATGGGACAACATCAAGATCACCCAGATGCAACCAACAAGAAGTGACACCGGTAAATGAAACCTCAAAAAGAGCGAGGAACAAGCACGAACCAACCTTACAATACAAAACCAACATCCACTATGACGAACACTACAGCCAAAGTGAGAAGCGCATGACTCTAGATAGGTTATCATCACTGCGATCAATAGGGTGCACAATGATCCCCTCCTTAGGAGTCATGTCGTCCCCAATCGGTAGGAATGATAGCACCGAAGGTGCAAAAACTTATCTAGACCAATGACCCAAGAAAATTCAACATGCTAGGAGACCAAATTAACTGTCAAGCATGGAGATAGAATAAAATACAATAAAGTAGCTATCTATGGAACATAAATAATAATATAATAAGATCGTTATCTATGAAACAAATACAATCGATAATCTATGGGACAAAAATAACCTATGAAACAATTATAATCTATGAAACAAATGTAATAAAATCGTTGTATAATGAATATCCTTTAAACGGAAACAAATTCATAGCTAAACAACAATAAAACCATGACTAAAATGCTGTCCAAGTAATGATACCAAGAGAAAAACACTGCCAACACAATTTCAATGTGTATTAATAATTACTACTGTATCTAGTGACAATCGATGTCATGATACATATAAAATCGTTGGTCCAAGTACATACAGATCGCTATCCAGTTATAGGATATAGAAGTAGTATTGATAAAAATCGTTGTCAAATAAATAATGATTTCACTATCTATAGAAAGGGATTTATTAATTAAGGAACTGACCAGGAATAAGTGATATAATTCGTTGTCTAACAACATTAAAAATGCATGTGTCAATCACTATCCATTGAATCAATCGCTCACCATCATTGAAACATAACTTCTCTAAAAAAAAAGAGTTTAATTTCTTGGAATTAATTTATTTCTCATAAACACATTCAACATATTACCAACCAACCAAATTCTTTTTCGAAGTGGACGAAAGCTTAAACTATTTTGGAGATGAAAAAAATAGGAGGTGCATTAACCCAGATGTCTTATCGACCTTACATCCATCTCCCTATCCTGTGAAGAGGTGTTAAAGTTGATTCAACAACGTGTCAAAGGTAGATAATTCCATCTGCAAGGTGGCATAGACTCACTACCGAATTATGACAACTTTCATCCATCGATTATTATACCCACATGCATGATGGTGATTTAAAGCATGATGTCGTCATCAAATAAAAGGTAGCTAGCCGAAAATGATGAGTAATTGAAAATGAAAGCAGAAAGTTGGGGCATCTATGCTATCTACATAAGTCATTAAACCTTCAATTCGTAGTCACCATTACCTATAAAATTGTTGTCTAACTTTAATTGCTATGGGGGTCTATTAATAATCATGATGGTGGTATATTAAATACTATATAGCTGTCTAATATCATTGTTGTCTATTAATTGTTATGTTGCAGGTGTATATGCTATCGCTGGCTTAAATTGCTGCTGAAATCAATCATTCTCTCAAAATAAAATCGTTATACAATACATAAACTCGCTGTCATAAGTCAATAAAATTAGCTGTCAAACTGAAAAATTATGATGCGTTGTCAGTAATCAATATAATGCTATTTAATAATGCTGCCAAATATTAAATCGTTGTCAATGATAACATAATTTCGTTGTCATGTAAATGTTAAGAAAAACGCAGGGTACCATAATGGAATTCACTGGAAATTCGTGGTTAAAAAAAAACATAGGCACAACAACCAGTGGAAAACGCTCGGTAAATCTATGGTTGATTAAAACACCGACACGATAGTCAATGAAAAAATCAGGTAGATGTTTAGAGGTGGATTAAAACTCAGGTACAACATTAAAACACCGGTAAAATTTTGGTGATTGATTAAAACGCCGACACAACAGTCAATGAAAATCGTTGTCCAAGTAAATGGTAAATTTGCCATCAAAAGTAATAAATCACAGAGGGAAAAATTCGTAGGTCGAATGCATTGAAAACATAGAGTAAATTGTGGAGCTGTTGTGCAAACAATAAACACAAATCAATGGGTGTAAGATTCCAAGAAGAGTGGGTTGAATGATGGGAAAATAAGGGTGAAAATGTGGAGATTAAAACGTAGAAGATAATAAGTGGTTCGTTGAGAGAAAATATAAACAATCACAGAGGTAATCAATCACAACAAGGTGCAAGACAATCATTCAACCAAGAACAATCAACAGGGGTAGACAGTTGGGAAAACTATCCTTCACTCATTATCGACACACAGAAAAGCAGGGCATTAGGATCTATAGGTCTATTAACACCGAAGTGATGACCATTGATCTGGCTCCTGGCCGACTGCTCAGGTGTGGACTAATGATCTAGGGATGAGGACGAAAGATAAAGTACAAACTCTTCATAATAATCATTAAAACATACAGAACAGTCATATCATTCAGGGATCGATTGCCAAGGAAATCAATTCAAAGCAACGAGTGTAAAGCTATGGTGAATTTAAGTTCTCGATTAAAAATGTTAAGTAAAACACTTTCTTTACACAATTAAAAGTACAGAAATGAAAGCGCAAAAACAATATTTATCTACCATTCAATAAACGCATGCGTACCGTAGCCCAAGGTGACAACTCCAAGTCGTTGTCCCACACGCTCCATTCAGCTCCCGCTTGTCGATCGATGTGACTTCATCGATACCTCCCAACCAACGCTAGGGGTACTCTTCTTCCCCCTTATCCCCCTGAGCCACAAAGGGGAAACACACTCTCAACCAAAGAACAACTAGCAACCAACTCGCCTTGCAAGGTCGAGCTACCACTCGTTACTTGAGCTGGGTATCCCAACTCCCACAACATAAGTCAGTCAAGTCAAAAATTCTGCAGTGTAACGTTACGCATGAAGAAGAGATCCATACTCCTCCTCGTCCATCCTTTATATAGAGTTTCTAAGTGATTTCTTTCCCAAATTCCCATTTAATTTATTTTTCAATAATTTAATTTAGAAATAAATCCTCCCCCGTACACATGTCACCCATCTCCTTAGTTGCACCATAAATTAATTTCATTAATTATTTAATTACTCCTATTTCCCTCACCCACCTAAAAGCATTCCTAGAATCGCTCCTAGGTGTCCCATATTCCCTTACACATTTTAATGACTTATGCCCTTACTAAATTCCTAGTTGAGTTCAATTTAGAAAGTTCCTAAAGGCAAGATTCTTTACTAAGTTAGTCATTTTGCTTTTTCCTTATGTTTCCCCCTTTTTCCCTTAGTTTCCTAATTATTTTAAATTTCCCTCTTTTCCCCTTTTATCTAAAACTCAAATTAGCAAGTGTAGAAAATTACCTTTTACCCCCTTTTCTTTTTAATTAATAAATTTTAATTAGCATATGTAGAAAAACAATCATTTCCTTTTTTTTTTTTAATTTGACCCTCCAAAGTAATTTGATTTTAATAAGTTAAATGAATTTCTTACACCCTTCTCGTCACATTTTTAATGATTGTTATTATTATTATTATTATTATTACCACAAGTATCACTTAGACCTAGATTTTATTTTCCTAGGCTGGGCGACATTTTTATTAGGGAAATTGTTTTTAAATATTTCTTATCACATCATTCGTTCTAAGGCCATCTAGGTTTATTCACTTATTAGTTAAAAATGCGACGTTCCCTTCAGGACGCACTAGGTGATCCAAGGGTGTCACTTGCCTCATTCCATTTTTCTTGTGCGACATGCCCTTCATGATGCACTACGTGTTCCAAGGGTGCCACTCGCCTCATTCCGTTTTTCTTGTGTGATGTGCCCTTCAGGACGCACTACGTGCTCCAAGGATGCCACTCGCCTCTTGACTGACTTGGTAGACATAAAAAACCCCTGGAGTCAATACTCCGCGAGGTGATCTTTTGGGAGACTAAAGGCCTCTAAGGAATAAGGTCCCTGCCTTATTGCCTTCCCTTTAGAATCATCATGAGCGACTATCGCAGTCCGCCCTCATGACATTGTGGGTCTTCTCGAACTGGGTAATCATTAACCTACAGTTCAAGCCACAACGGGAGTGCTAGTAGTTTGTGGCAGGGCTACTATCCACATGTCTCCCTCAAAGTCTCTGGTTGTCATGCGTTACCCCTCTGTTCCACATGTGAGTCTGGTCGACAAGCTATCGTCTGCCTACATCATCAACAAATCATGTCAGAAATAAAATCAATCATCATAACATCTAATCAGATGTTCATATGTCATATCAACAATAATCAAAACCCAATAGTCCACTCCCTGTATCAATCCAGAGTCCAAGGGTTTTCATCGATGCCTCTGCATCCTCGAGGTCCAAAGTCCCGCACACTCAAGAGGATCGAGTCAATAGCACCTATCTATGTAAATACCAAAAATAACATATAATCACATCCATAATGCCTCATAATCATAATCAAATGACTAATAGTATAATAATTCAGATCACTTGCAAGAAAGTGTCCTCAAATAATAATTTTTCTCAGTGCACGCAAGAGCGGGATGTTACATCCGTCCCAGACAAACTCACCTCACTCGCCAACCCTCCCCGCTCCCCACATTTCCCACCCTCTCACTTCCGCTCCCTACAAAATCCCCTCTCCATTTCCTCATCCCTCATCCCTCACAATCCCATAATTAATTTTTTTTTGAGTTATGGAAATCGGAGGGACTTGACATAGCCCAACTCACTCCATCCCCCTCACTTCCCAACCCGCCAACCCTCCCCTGATACTCTCACCTCACCTCACCCCGCATCAATCCCTCTCACTCCGCTCCCTACATTTCTCCCTCCCATATTCCGCCACCTACATTTCTACCCTCCCCACTACACTACCCTTTCCCCCTTTCCTACATTCCCGTGCATCCCACACTTAACCCATTTTATAAAACTTTATCATTATTATATTACTCACCTTTTAACTTTTCCATTTTATACATTATTTTATTTAACCCACATGTAACCTTATGCCATGTGCCCAAATCTCCTTGGATGACATGGAAACATGTTTAAGCCTATGGAGGAGTGCCACATGGAATCCAATTAATTGGATACACATGGCAATATATTAATGGTTGGACAGAATTTAATCCAAGGGCTCAAATTTGTCCACGAATGTTGATCAATGGTGGTTGAGTCACGATCTTGCAGAGACCATAACTTAAGATCCGGGTGTCATAATCACACAAAATTTATACCGTTGGAAAGGTATTTCGATGTAGAAGATGATGGTATAGGTTTTAGAGGCCGAAGGTTGATACATTTCCCCCATAAATTAAAATATCAGTCAGCTTCAGTTTTAATGGGCATGTGTGACAACTCAACTTCACGAGCTCATATTTTGAGATCCAAGAGACGAATTTGGAAAAATTTTATATAGTTGGAAAGCTAAGATAATGAAGATCACATATTAAATTATTTCCATGGATAAAATGTTTATTATCATTCCCAAATAATTAAAACACAATCATCCTATTTTAAAGGGAAATTAATTAAATTTAAAAAATAAAAGTTTAATTAAACTTTTATTAAAAAAGGAGAGGGACCCACTTTCAATATACTTGTATTAATGATGTGAATTCATTAATGAGATATTAATTAAAGAGAATGTTTCAAGAAGAAACTTGTACGAGAATTTCTAGAAGGGAGAAACCCTAACTACCCAAGTAGTTAGAAAATCTCTCCTTTAAAAGAGAAGAGAGGCTCCATCAAAAGGTTGAACAATGAGTATTGTAGAGAGAAACCATCATAGTACATTTATGCTAATCACATATTTATTTTTCTTTATCAGGTCCTTCATCTAGTTATTCCACCTCTTTCACTATAAATGTTTAATCGAAGACTGATAACTCCTCTTTTCTTCTTACCAGGTCTTGCTATTCTTCTACCGCCCACCATCTTCCTTCTAAGAGAATATTTCTGGTATTTATTTGCTTTATGGTCCACGGGAGCCCCAATATCAGTCTATAAATTTCAAAGAATACGTAATTTACTATATATTTTTTAGAAATTTCAAGAGAGCTACTTTGGGAACAATCTTGACTTTTCTTTGTAACCCTATTTTCATACTATAAAGTATTTGAGGTTGATCTATCATAATATTTATTTGAGATGCCCATGTGTCCACTCTGTTAAAGTTCTCTTATGCATGCATATCATCTTTTTATTTTTATTTTTTGTGATCATAAATATTTATCTTAAGCTATGATGAATGTGAGGAAATTTTATCTATTTTTGTTGAATGTATGAAGTGTGCGGTTTGTGGTCATTTCTCAGGAACTTTATTTAAAAGAAAAACAAAACATTTTCTTCCTTGTTATTTTATATTTCTTTGATTACCACGAAAAACTTATACAAAGTCCCACATTATGAAGATCTAGAGTCCCAAGAAAATCTGAATTAAAGAGGAGTACCACCTCTATAAAAACGCAAGAGGGTTTATATCCTTGTGAGGTTGTCGTTTCGGTCTTGACGGATTCAAGCGTCAACAATGAAGCTCAGTGGTTCTGAAGAGAACTGAAAAATGAATTTGTTCTAGGTACATGAATTTGTTTGGTAGTGTTTTCAGTCCAAGCTGATAAATGAGGTTGTAGAGAAGATGCGTGAATGAGAAAGCACTCATTGCAGACCCCCTTGCTTGGTGGAGAGAAAACTGATATGCCAAGTTCTCGTGGGAGGAGGAGAGTGCCTCCATCCCTGGCTATTGTTGAACATAAGGAATAATCTCTCTCAGAGTATCATGATCTATCTAGGGGGTGGCCATCGGTAAATCCGTCCAGGAGTTGCTGTGCCTACGGTTGGGTGGAAAAGGGCACCCATTTCAACAATTTCATCACTATCTAGTTCCTAGATAAGTATATTTGGTTAAATTTGTGTAGTGTTTAGATCATAGAAAATTTTATACTATGTTTTAGAATTGTGTAAGTTTAATTTCTAACAAAAGTGACTTGAGAAATTTAAGCAGAATAAAGAGAATGTCTTAGCTGAAGCTCTTTTGATTTAATTTCTTATCTCTTGCCTATCTGTGTGCTAAAATAAGATTAATGGGAGTAGATGTTGTGGTTGAATGTGCTGTATAGTTTAATGCATGCTGGGGAATTGATGATTGAACAATTAAAAATATCTCTAACACCTCAGAAAGAAGAAAGAGTAATTTTTCTGCATAATAGTGCTCCATTTTAGTATGTCCTCAAATCCCCTTCCAAAAAAGTTAGAAGATATCAGATCTGTGTGGAATTTAGGAAATAATCCAAATTATGGGAAAACATAAAAAATACGTATAAATAATTATTGAGGAAAAATAATTAGGACATAAACATTAAAATTGTTCTAAATGAATTAAAATGCAAAAGTTCTCAAAATTCTATTTGGGGCATAAATAAAAATTTGTGTTTAAATTGTGTTAAATCTCCTAAATTTGGGAAGAATCCCCTTAAATTTTGGTGGGCAGTAAATCCTAGTAGAAACATCGAATTTACTGTGGAGGTAAATCTTTGTATCAGGACCATTTCCCTTAAATTTAGTAAGAGTAGTAAAGCACAATAATATGGAAATAAAGTTTTACTCATTTACCCATGACAAGGGAGATATTATAATTGTATTTTAATTTCTAGGATGGAAGATAAACTTTTATCTAATCTCTTTATAAAGCCGAGAAAACTATATTTTTCCTTTCCTTATTTTTTTTGTAAAAGAAAATAATTTTCCTTTAAAGGGTCCAGGTAGAAAAACTGAGTAAAACTATGGAAATATATGTATATATGATTATATACATATACATATTATTATTATGATTAATAATAATAATAGTAATAGTAATATTCTTTTATTATTCTAAAAATACAGGTTAAAGCCCCTGGAGCGTAAAATAATTGAGACCCAAAATAATATAATTATTATTATCATTTTAACGTCAAACACACCAGGGAATTAAATGACGAACAAATGCTTTATCCTTATCGTAGTCTTTGGAACTCCGGGAGTTCGGAGCTCCGTGGCTCTGGGGTATTTGGGGTGATGGAACTCACAAACCAAAGTCACCGAAGGCTCAAACCTTGTATTCTCTGTGCAAGGTTGCAGAAGATAAGAAATATAATTAATTGCATTGTATGGTAATTAAAATGATCCATTAAACCCCCGGATGGGGTGCTAGTGCATAACACCTGGCGCGAGGCGGAGGAGCGGATCGACCAATGAGGCACAGAGCCATGTGACGAGCTCGTGCCATTGTCCGCCACCCCGATCTTGCATTAATTCACCATTACTACGTCGTAGCTGCTAATTATGCAGCTTCCCTCTCCTTTCGCGATTCATTTCATGGCCTGGTTGTCTGTGTATGCCTCCTGTCTTCGCTCGCACTCCGACTAGCATCCCCCTCCGCTTCCATGGCCTGATATAATCCAAAACTTCATGCCAATTGCAGCCCTTGTTCGACTCCAGGCACTCTACCTCTGCCTGGTGCACCTGGTTTCCTTTAGCTGTTACGCGACGAACGTCATGCCACGCCCACGGGGGCGGCCGCGCAGAGGCTCTCCATGGAAACCTTGCCGGCCCTCTATCTCACCCCCTGCATCACCTTCCACTTGCTCCTCTCCATCCCTCCAGCCCGAGCCATTTCTTCCTGCATCCCCCACTCCGCCCGTTTCGCAGTTTGACAACCTCGCTATCATCCCCAGGCTGCCGTGTTCCTCTTCGCGTCACCTTCCTGTCCCTCCTTCGGTCATGCCTCCCCTTGCACCAGTTCTTGACTCCTGTTGGAGTCGCCATTTTTTTTTTAATCCGCCACAATTTTCATTTTTGATACTTGAAATTTAAAGATGGTCTTATTTTCCCCCCGAGATTTTGAAAACTCTACAACCTTGTCACGTAAGCAGCGATGATTTTCTACTCTCGAAACAAGTTGCGCTTTTGTAAGAATGTTCGCTCTTTTTGTTACTTCGGGATCTCGCAAGTCAGATACTATAATCCATGAGTTCACACGTCTCGATTCG
>SNQJ01S0119543.1:0-10186 GCA_010110895.2 Picea sitchensis
CAGCAGGTTTTGTTGTAGGTTGTATCCCTTCATTTGCTGGATAATAATAAAGGAAGGACCTGACAATTTCTCTAGTGGACATAGCCCACACTGGGTGAACCACGTAAATCTATGTCTCTCTTGTATTGTGTGTCTTCTGCGTTTTGTTTCTGCATTTGTTTTATTTTATTGCTTCGCAGTCCTGTTTTTCTAACAGTCCACTGCCTCTACCTTCGGTCAGAGTTGAATGGAATCCATGTAGTGACAACCCCGTCAAAAAATAGATATCCTCGATATCTAGTGTAAGTCTGTGGACCCCTGCATGAAATACATATTGATCCACATCTCACATGTGGACCAGGTACTCTAACAACCTGAGTTGGGCTCTCATGCCTTGGATACTGAAAAATTTTAAGATCCCACATTCTCGGAGGGCAGCAGCTGTACCCGGATCATTTCCGACAATGGAATCATCCTCCTCATGTTCTCTTTCCCTCCATTCCAACATCGTGATGATCAATACCTGCAATGGAGCCATGAGAAGGAAGTTAACAACTCGATTTTACCTCCTGAATATTTTTCATTGAGCAAAAACATACACAAAAATCCACTTTTCGGCCCTCGCAGGTGAAGCTTTTACACAGTATGAGATTCTCGTAGGTGCCTTGAAGCCCACCTACAAAAACCTTAGGTTCTCGCAAGTTCCAAATGACCCACCTGTGAGAATGCCTGTGCGCACCTACTGGCCCCACAATGGACTAAAACAGTAAAAAATTGCCAATAAAAATAAAATTTAATCCATGAAGAGTTGAAGAATCAGGAGATTACCTCATTGGCCGAAACCGCTTGCTAAATGACCAATTGTACCTCTCGCAATTGACCGAATAAATTTGGGAAAAAAGGGGTGTGTTGGACAAGTTTTTGACAAAGTAACAATGAAATGGTAAAAAGGGCTTTTCACCCATATTTATTCACCTTTTTACTATTTTTCATTGATTTTTTATATTATTTTTATTATTTTGCCTAAAAACCAAATACCCTAATGGCTGTGTGAGTATGGTTTTTTGTAGATAGATGACTGTAAAGCCAGAATGACAGTGTACAAGCATTTTTTTCTTTTTGTTCGTCACATGTATGAATACCTTTTCAGGGTTTTGTAGGGAAAACCTCGAGCTCAGTCTTCGTTCGTTCTAGTGCTCGGTAATACATGAGAATGTAACCGAGTATACTTTTGTCATATTTTCATACTCATCATGGTAACACGAAAACAACGAAAATTAGGGAGTATCCTTTAAGCTCTTTTCATGCTCCATAAAAACAAAAATATTGTCGAGCGATCTTGTTCTTTTCATGCTCGTAAAATTATTTGAAGAAAATGTTCGACGGGCGATAGTTTATCACTTTTTCAATCTCGTCAAACTAATTTAAGAAAAAGGAATTGGGAGAGTTCTCTTTAAGTGTTTTTCAGACTCTCAAAACATGAAAAACCCCTGAGTTTTCTATCTTTGGAATCGTTAAACAAACATCGAAAGACCCTTATGGGACCGAACCACTCCTTCCTAGGGTTCGCTAAATATACTCCAAGGGACTTATCTAAAGGATGAGCTTACATCAACAAGCATATTTTATCCTCCTCAAGCTTGTGTAAAAATAAAGAGGTACTCGCCAGAGATGGTGGGGGAAATTTTGGGAAAGGAATGTGCCTTTGTATTTGTATTAATGGCAGTAAGCGTCGCTCTTGAACATGAAACCCCATGTTTTTCATTTGAATCTGGGTTGGGAAATCCATTTGTCTCTCATCTGACTTTCTGTAAGGTCATATCTTGGGTCGTATTTGATTCAATGCTGCCAAGGTTATTGCCGTGTCATTCATATGTTCAAGAGAAGTCCAAACTAGCCCTCTATTGAGTCGGCCATCTACAGTTGTTCATCTTTACCATGTCGACCTTCCCTGTGTCAGTTTCAAATCATATTCGTACTTTGACTTACCCTAAATTTGTTACTTATTTCATGTCATTGATGGGGGATACATCAAGGCCCCCCTGTGACGAGTCTTTTTCCGTCGACTTCAACTCATTATTTGGGAACAAGACTTAGAAATCATTTAGTACCTTAGAGCCTGCATGCCTTACTGGCAGGTCTCTTTGCTTTCGACAATGGATTCACATCATTGGTCCCTAATCGAGAGATTCCACCGAGTGTTCGACTACAACTCATTTATTCACACTCATTCGGATTGTACTTAGGTACCTTGGGAGTCATTGACATCAATGGTGACCTCCCTTGCACTTGTTAACAATTTTCATCAATGACTGGTAATCAAGTGGTTTCTACCATGTTTGACTTCGACACTTGTAATCACATGGCTAGATTCATACTTTCAAATGACGGGATTGAAGACCTTGGATCTCATCTTTTTGGTCCAGGTTGCGATGGAGTATTTATGATTTATATTGACACATAGATCCACTTTTGTATGTCGCGTGGCTATGTCTTAATTTAAGTCTTCTAACACATAGATCCACAGTGTACTCCTGGTGGATATGTAGAGTTTTGATGACATGGATCCATAGTGTATGATTGGTGGCCATGGCCTACATTTGTGATTTCATTCAATTGTAGTTTGAGCATGGGAATGCTTACCTCAGAACTGGTATTATATTCTGTAGATGCTTGGTTGTTTGCAGGTTTTCGATTAGGTGTGATCCTTGTTTCTAACACACACACACGCATTTTTCAAAGTATTTTGGCCGTCACAAGTTCCACCCTCATACTTTGGGGGGCATTATGTTACACATTATTTTGATCACTCTGGTGATGTCTCTACAGTTATGTGTTCAGGATCTTATAAGGATATTTTACTTGAGAAAAATGATTGTTTCCTTCCTCTACAAAACACATTTTTATAATGAGTTCACAGGGTGCATATGTTGTAGGATGTGAAAACCCTAATTTTCGTAGGTTTCTCCATACTTGGGTTGCAAGGGGTTCATAGTTTTCTCTATAGACACGGTGTGAACCTATTTCAAAGCTAAAAAGGAAGAAGAGGTTACAAAGTTTCTAGAAGAGGATCTTCTAGAAAATGAGTTGGCATTCACATGGTTGGCATCCTACTGACCTCTCAGATTTAGTGGGATCATCCTCATCCCTTTAACCATCTCTCCTTCTCCTATATATTGAACGGTTTCTCATGGAAGAGGTTAATCAAGATTGAATAAATAATTGATGAAAGAATAGGTTCAGAATTGTGTGAAGAATCATGTTTGAGTTTATGCTTGAGGCCTCCATTTGTCCATTAGGCCATAGTGGATCTTCTTCATGTAAGTTTGGAGCAAGTGTGTGTGTTGGATCAAAGGACCACCAAAAGGGAACTTGCAACATCAAGGCAATCTGGTTGTATCTTCTATTTTCATTTAATATAATATGGTGACATGTCCCTTTCCCATAAAATCACTCTTATTTTATTACATGACTCCTTGATCACATGTTTAAGTCTTCATTGAATGTATTATTATTGCTTTCACTCTGGTCGATTTATGTCATTGCAGATCTGACATTACAAAGCTACCAAAGTAGAGTGGGGACAACAAAGACATAAGGAAGCGATATCTAAAGGTATGTTATTTATTCCTTCTTTGACGACAAATTCAATGATAGTAACTTAGGGAAAGTGTCATGTCTTTTCCTGTTTTTTTCTAGATCTAGGTGGATCTAGGGAGATCTGTTAGTGTCTGTATTTGTTGTTGGACTAGTTGACTACGTTGAAGTGCATGCTTCTAATTTCTTCTTAGATATTGGTACCTTCCTTGGAATCACTGACCCTTTCCATTCCTTAGGCCAGTCCTTCATGGCCCATTGTACTTCCTCTCCGGTGACACATTATCTCAGTCATAGCCACTCCTTCTTAGGATCCATTTTGGCCTGGATCCACATGTTGTGTCTAGAAGCCTTAAAATATTCTATCCCTTGATTTTCTGTCACCACTTCTAGTGGTATTCTCCATTTATTGGCTATATTTTCCTGCATCTCATCAAACAACATGGTAAAAGTGGTATAAATTTACTTCCTTCTCTTCATATCTAAAGTCTGCCAAAGTGTTGTATATTTCGTTGCACGACACTTCCCTATTCTCTAGAAAAATCCACTGTATTTCGGTTCTCCCCAACCAACCAATACTATCAGTATAATCAACCATGAATAATGGAACTCTGTTCCTAGATCATGTGCATCCTTGGAGTCCTCCAAAAACAAATTGAGTTGATAAGGAGCCCAACTAAGTAGACTCCCCTTCACGCACTGTGTTGCTACTGCTATTACTCCTATAAGTGCTTATTCCTTGTGACATTTCCTCAGAAGTTTACATCCCATCAAATTCATCGTAATCCTCATTGTTGGTTCACTGATTCGAGTAATCCCCGGAACCCTCTCTCAGTGCCACATTTCTTCTTCATCTCTTCTACTAAATATTTTTCCTTTGTCTTGTCATCTAGATATTGTTATGGTTTTTCTCCTTCTGTCGGTAAACCTATAATATCTACAATTAAATATACATCTATGGAGACATGCCTCTCCATGCATAAGATACCTCCATGTACCAGTGCCAAAATATATTTGACACTGTTATTTACATATTTCCCTCTCCCGAAATGGGGAATTTCTAGCAGGTTCATGCTCCCTATGTTATAAAGACTTGCAATCCACTGCTTTGGTTCCAAAATGGGAGCCCCTGATGGACCCTCTCCTTTTCTCTCCATGTACACTTGTGGAGCAAACTCGAGGAATTTTTCTATGTCTTTCACATCATGATCAGAGTACCTTAGTTTGTTAATGGACCCTAACATGTCAACAACTATTCTGACCCCATTTGGTATCTTTGGTAGTGATAATGTTATCTTCCTATGCTTGGTTGGTGTTCGTGGCATAGTAGTTTTTTCCCTAGTCCTCTTATGTCCTACTGATGTCCCTGTTACTTCTTTCTAGTTCTCTTCCTCATCTTCTTATGTATCTGAATCTTGCTGACCTATAATATCTTCCACCTACACTTCCTCTGAATGTTGTGTTGTCTCTGTAACAAGGTGTTGCGCTTCTTCAGCCTATCCTCTAGGCTCATTTGACTCGATTCATTCACCATCGTCCCCATACATATGTTGTGGTAATCCTAATCCAAGTTGCTACACAGGATTCTTCTCTGTACTAGGGTTTTTTGTTTCTCCCCACATATCGACCTACATCTCCTCTGTCATTGAAACATGTTGTTCTTCTACAAGCATGGGGCTAACCGACTCGATGACTAGTGAAGGAATGAAATCCACTTCCACCACTCCCTTAGGTTGAATGTTTACCCCATCGGTTGCTATATCCTGTGGTGACCTCACGACGATGTGTGTTTCCCTTGTAGTTCCACTGGGAGATCTAACCTTTGGTGGCACCATTCTGTTAAATATGGACTGGGTTGCTATGAATCTTCTCCGAATAACCTCAAAATCACCTACTCATTCATAGTTTTATTCCTTAGCTCTCTTATACACCAAGTCACAATGAGTCTTTCTATGCATGATTTCCCATTTTATAAGTTATGCCATAAATGCTCTATCGTGTTGTACTTTTCCAACCATCGCCTTTTTCCATTTTCCAGTTGCTTTCTGTAATGTTGCACTGCTTTTTCTGCCTGGTAACCTTTCTCTTGCGTGCAGTGTATTCCTATTCTTTCATACCAATTGTTGTCTTCTGCACACTGTATCATCTTACTCTGCATGAAAAACACTTATCCATCTACTTTATCTTTTTGTATTTTTCTTCTTTTTCCCATTTTTTCTCTTTCTTTTCTTCTTTTTCCACCTTTTTCTTTATTTTTATATTTCTAATATATACACTATGTACAATTTATTTTCCTGCGCTGCAAATACTAAGGGTTGTTAGGTTGACTATCCCTATATAGTTTCAATCGACTAACATTTACCAATCCTTGCATATCTTTTCCTGTTAAATATTACAGCTGCACAACTTCTCCATCTGTGACATACTTGATCTCATATGGTCCTAGCCAATGCATCTTGAATTTTTTTGGGTGTTGTAAGTATCGACTGTCATAGAGGAGAACCATATATCCTTCCTTAAATTTTTTCTTCTTAATGTGTCTATCATGCCAAGATTTGTATTTTTCTTTATGTACTTCCTAATGGAAACTGACCATAATCCTATCCTCTTCTATTTCCATAAGTTGAGACAATCTCTCTTGGGCTATGCCTCTTTGTGACATGTTTTTAATGGCTGCAATGCACATGCTAGGTATCAAATATTCCAAAGGGACTACTGCTTCCTGACCATACACCAATATGAAAGGTGTCTGCCCTGTGAGTTTCTTGCATGTGATTCTATAAGACCATAATACTATTGGTATATTCAAATCCCAATCATCCCTTTTCACATTGCAAATCTTAGTTAAGGAATTCTCCAAAATCTTATTAAATGATTCCACTGTTCCATTAGATTGAGGATGGTATCGAGTGCTCTTATGATAGTATATCTCAAATTCTTTATTCATTGCCTTAATGGTATTGTTGATAAAATGAGTTCCATGATCACTCATCAGAATCCTAGGGCATCCAAATCTTGTAATAACATGTTCAAACAGAAAGTGCATTTTACTGCTCCTGCTTCATCCCATCTGGTTAAGTATTATGTTGTTGTAATAATATACCTTTCTCCTGATCTTCTAGCTAGTGGATTAATTATTCCTACAAAGTCAATTTCCCATTTATCAAACACTTTAAGAGTTACCTAAGGTATTAATGGCATCTCATCCCTCCTGGATGGATTTCCAACACTCTAAAATACATCAAAAACATGAAAATACTCCTTTTCATCCTTAGAAACTGTTGGACACCATAATCATGTGTGCAATATCTTCTGCACAATGGCTTTACTTGCATAATGTCCTCTAGCTACCCCTTCATGTTGTTTTTCTAAAATGATAGGATGTTCATTCTCAATGACACATATTCTTAAAATAATATATTCTCCTAGTTTATACAAGTTCCCTACAATAAGTTGGTAGTCTACAACTCTAATCACCAAATTCTTCTTCTCCACAGTGGTATATTCCTTTGGAGCAAATCCTGTACTAAAAAATTCAATGATATCAACAAAATATTCACCAACAATCTACACTGAAAATAGTTGTGCATCAGAAAAAGTTTCCTCCAAGTTGCTTGGTTCCTCCCCATTGGTTATCCTAGACAAATGATCAGGCCTTGCATTCAATCTTCCATTTTTCACAACTACTTCAAAATCAAATTCTTGAAATAGAAACAACCATCTACACATTCTTGCCCCCAACACTAGCTTGTTGACCAAGTATTTAAGAGCATAGTGATCTATGAACATTTTAAAATTTTGGCCTAACAAATAATGTCTAAAGTTCTGCAATGCATACACCATAGCCAAACCTTCTCTCTCTGTTGTATTATAATTATGTTCTGATTCTGACAGTTTCCTACTTGAAAATGCTATTGTGTGATCTATGTCACCTTCTCCTAACTATGTTAATACTTCTCCAAGTGCTATTGAATATGCATCCACTTGAACATGGAAATCCTTTGACTAATCTGGAAACACCAGAATTGGTGTTGTCACCATTTTCTCCTTCAAGATGTATTACAGAGAAATCCCCCCGCGGACAAGTGGATTCTCTCTTGGACTCTAAACTCCTAAGGCCAAGATAGAAAAGTGTTTAACGTGGACACTAACATTCCTTTAGATCTAATTAAGCTAATGTATGAAGAGGAAGAAGAAAAGTGTACCTTTTTAATGGTGTTTGTCCTCGTACATTCTAGGTTGAGCTTTGATCCTAAGCTCCTCGATAAGTCCTGTAAAACAAACAAAGATACAACAAGCTTCCTATTCTACTGAGATTAGCTCAAAAAAAGATCTATCTACTAGAGACAAGTCCATGTGGAACAAACACAAACTTGAAAGAAATGGGACAAGCATATATGTATAATGATTAGAACAAATGAAGAGTACTTACAATCCTTTGATGAAGGTGCAACAGCTTCTCCCATCTCTCTTTGTCCAACCCTTTCTCAAGTAATCCACATTGATTATGTTCCAATGGTATCTCACCTATGAGATCATAAGTTTGATGCTTTCTATCTTCTCCAATCTCCCCTTTCACCATGAGAAGGCCTCCTTATATAGGCTTGGAGAGGTTGTTATTATTGAAATTTCGTCCGCAAATGGTTACAAGAATTTAGCATCATCAAACAGTTATAAGGTCACCCATGGACCAAAATTACCACAAAATCATTTCCAAAGGGTCAAAAAACTATACAACGAATGACAAAATTAAAGTGTGCTATGACTACATAGGGTGCGTGCGCACATGCGCAAAAAAAAAATGCATGAAAAGCGCACATGCGCCCAATGCGCGACTGTGGTTGCTAAAAGTCCCGCACATATGAGAACAACACATTTATGAGAGTGGTCGGCCTCCCACCCACTTCTGGTTCAGCTTCCAAGTTGATTTGACACTCAAATCTGGACTGGATTCAACTGGGTGGCTGGTCAACGACCTAAAAATGCCCTAATTAGCCGCTTTACACACTACAAACTGGTTGCACAATACCTCAAAGAGGTTCTATAAAAAGGCCATGGGTGCACTTCATTTTTTAAGGAATTCAATAGCAAAGTTATGCTACTACTATTCTCTTGAGGAATCCTCTACTCTCATCAAGAGTATACTAGCATCATTGCATTGGACAATCCATCTCACTCCTTGAGTGGATTAGCAGAGAATTCTTTCACCATTTTCATTCAAAGTTGTAAGAGGAGCTTATTTGTGGGGGTCCAAGAGCTCTCCCTTGGAGGAAGAAGGGACTCATAGTCCTCTTTCTTTTTGGTATTTTCTTTCACTAATATCAACCTTACCATTGGTGACATGGGTCTTATTGCTTCTTTTTTCCTTATGTCTGTATGCTCATTAGTTTAGTTGTTGTTTTATTTCTTAGTTTAATTCTTAGTTGTTCTTTTATATTTCTTTCTCTAACCCTTTTCCTTATAGCTGTCCTGCTTAGCAAACCCAACTAAGCTTGCAAGCACCTCTCTTTTGCTCACTAAGGTGACGAAAGAGGGGCAACATATTGGTGACTCCACTGGGGAAAGGTATCAATTTCCTACCCCATTTGGGTTTTTATAGCTCTTCTTTTGGTTTATTTAACATGCAGGTGCATTAACTGGTCCACGCCGACCTGCAAAACATCCAATCCCAAGTTGAATTGGGAGAATTCCATCCGAAATTTTCTTTCACAGCTGTGTGTTAGTTGTGCACGGATTTTTTGGTCCACAGATGTGCATCGTGTGCACATGAGCCTAAGTCACAGTTCTGTTTTATGCACCTAAGCCCATAAGCTCGTTTCGGTCTGCACACAGGTGCTCAGTGCGCCTCTGTCTACACTGAGACATGTGCACCTGTGCAACAAATACGCATTGTAATGTTTTTTGTGATTTGGGGAAGGGCACCAGCCTTCTTAAAAGTGATTGCATGCATGTTTTAAGCTGCACCACACTTAGTTCCCTCTTCATATAAAGGGATTAGTCAAAACACATAGGCACTTAAGAGGCTTAGTATCCTCTTCTCTCGCGCTTCCAAGCGACCTTGAGAATCAAAAAAAGATTGTAGGACAAATTCATCTCCCTTAAAAAGATTAAAACCTTTAGGAGATGAAAACAACCCCTCTTGGGACTCCTCTTAGTTTATTTTTCAAACACATCTTGTAACGGGCCCATACATGCCCACATGCTACAAAGATAGGATAGTGTTGAAATTTACTTTCTTAGATCAAATCACTAGGGAAGTTTAAAGGCTTTGTAACGGGCCCATACATGCCCACATGATCACAATATAGGATAGTTTCAAATCTTTTCTTATATTAAATCACAATAGGGAGTTAAAGGGATAGTAACAGACCCACATGTCCATATGCTAGTTTCCTAGGGATTTTTGAATTACACAAGGTTGTACCAAAGGCACTTAGTTAATTAGGTAATCAACACTTGTAAGGACCAAGCAAAGTCCACATGCAGCAAGGTGTCACCTAATTCATTAAAACATTGGCACACTTTCACTCATTCACACACAAAAGTCACTTATCACTCACATAGCTTCTTCTTGAAACGTGGAGGTCAAAGTAAGTTTCCTCCAAAGGGA
>SNQJ01S0119543.1:30680-49727 GCA_010110895.2 Picea sitchensis
TGTGTCAATTGTAATAGAGTTTTTTCATTCGAGAAGTTAATATAAGCAAATCTGGAGATTCTCGATTCCGTCAAGACTATGTTACAATTTTGTTTCTTTGTATTTCATGTTTCATTTCATTCCGTTATTCATAATTGATGTGCTTTGTTATACTTTAGTACGACCACTACTATAACAAAAGGATTTTGGTTTTTTTTATTTGTTTATTGTCTTTCCTCTGCACCAGCTATCAACGGGTGTAAGACCAATCTGCACTTTCAGAATTCTACATATATTCTTTGCTATGTCAGTTATTTTCTTACTAATTTCCTCTTATGTTTATATGTGAGTTTTCTCTTTGACAGGAACCTTGCGTTATATGCAGCTAAATGTTTTTCTCTCAACTCACCCCTTTATATTAAAATATAATACAGTTACGGGAAAGAGCCTTCCATTTGCATATCTATTTTATTCCAAAAAATGTAAAATTCTCTTTAGTTCGACCAAATTGAGACAACGTTTGATCTCTCTTTAAATCCTTTTCTACTCTTATTGTTCCTCCATGACTGTCCCTGCAGCGACACAGCCTAATATCGAACCCCGACTATCGAATCAAACGCATATTGCCTTAAATATTTTTGACTTAATCCTTAAAAATGCAAATAACCGGGATGAACTTGAACGTTCATGGGCAGCCATTGAACAAGATATAACTACTCAAGAACAGTTGGAAGCTAGACAACGCCAACGTAGAAATATTCCCTAGTTTCATTTACCGAAGGTTGACGTTACCTTCTTACCCATCTTTCACCTACTTTCGGATGCCTTAACACTGTACTTTTAAGCCTTAAGTACAGACTCAGGAACAACATCTTTCTGGCGCCGTTGTCAGGGAGCGAAGTTACGAAATCTTTTCCCTGGGAAAACGAATTTTATTTCTTTGAAAGTGCTACTCCTTGATAGTGAACATAGAGTACACACAACTTTAATGCTTTTTAAATCTTTCACTTGGTGACTCCATGAAAAAATAAACTGGCATTCGGTAGAAGGAATACCAGACAGAACCCAGATGGTAAGATGATTACGCCTGTTACTGATCCTGAAAAAATTTTAAAGACTAAAAACCAAATTTTAAAGATTAAATTCCATTCTGAACCTTCTATTTCACGCGGTCCTCTGTTTGATACCAAAGATCTGACGTCAAATTGCTCTAAAGTTAGGAGTGAGATTCATTCATCTTCCACATCTATACACAAGGGAAAAGGTCCTCTAGGAAGTTCATCGACATTTGACATACCATCTTTTCTTCGACAGAACTTCACGATTTCGCCTGAGTGTGTTACACACTCATTTTATACACCAAAATTGATGGCAGCCACCAGAGGAGGTGGTGGAGGCACTCCTGGAGGAGGAGGTGGAGGTCAAGGGCATGTCCCTCCTCCTAGAGTATTCACAAAAGTTGCAGTGAGATACGCTCCCCTGGTTTTGCCCGTCCCCCTTCATGATCTTCCTGAAAATTACATCAAAAATCTTCTCAAGTTCACTGGGGAGGGATATCTAACCGCAACCGAGCATATAAATTTCTTTGACCAATTTGCAGACGTCTGTGGTATCGAGCACGAAGATATCTATTCGAGACTCCTTGTCCAGACCTTTTAAGGACAGGCCCGAACTTGGTTTCGGAGCCTACCCGCAGCTTCTATCCTATCATATGACGCTTTGGAAGATGCTTTCCTCAGAAAACGGGGAGAGCGAAAAGATCACTTATATTATCTTACCTAGTTTGGGTCCCTAAAGAAAAAGAACTCAGAAACAGTTATGGAATTTATTCTGATATTCAACAAACCGTATAATAAGATTCTAGCCGCAGTTAAACCCTCTGAACCCTCAGCCAAAGTAACCTTCGCAGGAGCTTTCGAGCCGCATTTCGCACTACTTTTGTGAGAAAGAAGAGGAGCCACCCTAAATAGAATGCAAGACGATGCTGTCGAAATAGAATCTAATATGATGGCTTCAGGAAAATTAAAAGCTAAAGTAGAAACAGTCAACCGCGATAATAGACGCTATAGGGAACCAGCGGGTCCTTCGGGCTCAAATAGATACACTGATGACAGAGTAGATGATATGGCCCGAGTAATTAAAGAACTGTCCAACAAAATTTCTAGGATGGATTTGGACCAGGTTAAGGCTGATTCTTCAAATAAAAAAGACTTCAGGAGAAACCCAAATCCCCAAAATCAACAGAAACAAATTAAGAACGAAGATAAAAAAATACAAGATCCACTAAAAAACGAAAATTTTATAGGCGCAAATGACTTCCAAGATTTCGGAGATTCGGAAGATGAAGTCATGAATTTCGGTGATGACTATTCGCAGCCGTATCTCACTCATGAAGATTATGAAAAATATTTGAACCCCCCACAACCGTCTAATGAGGATGAAGAAGGTGATCACACTGATCCTTGTATATCTCAACCAGAAACAAAGATGATAATGGCCGAGTTTCAACCAAAGTACAACCTAAGATCTAAGAGTAAGCCTACCTCAACGAATCAACCTAAGAAAATCCTTCAAAAAGGTCAAGCTTATGAACCTCCTTCGGAAGAGACCTTGTTAGCCAACAACAAAACCAAGGTAGCAAGCACTCAAGAGTCCGAGGTGAAAAAAGTTGAAACTCAGACACAAGAAACCGAACCAGTAGATAAAGTTACGTCTTCAACTAGGATCACGAGTGATAAAGTGATCCAGACAAGTAAGTCCGAAAGAAAAAATTTGGAAGTCTCAACCAAAGAAACAGATAAGGTAAACACATCTTTCATTTTTTAAAATGAGTTAAACAAAATTAAAATACCAATTCCTTTGGTAGAATTAGCAAAAAATCCTGCTTATCGGAAGCAAATTGCCAAAGCGATGGGTGTCTACGAGATAGAAAGTCAGTCTGATGTTATCAACCTGGAAGATGACAGACCTAACATCACCTTTGGTCCTCATTTTGAAGGGTCCAAAGACAACATCGCTCCTTTTTATATCACCCTGAATATACATGATCAGTTGCTACATAATTGTATGTTAGACTCATGGGCTTCTCATAATGTTATGCCCAAGATTATAATGGACAAGTTGGGTCTCCAGATCACAAGACCTTATGGAAATCTGTACTCTTTCGATTCTAGAAAGGTTAAATGTATGGGGATGATAAAAGATCTGGTAGTTACCCTGTCTCAGGTCCCGGTCAAGAGTATCCTGATGGATGTGGTTATCGCAGATATTCCCCCCAAATATGGCATGCTGCTATCTAGATCATGGGGAGCCAAGTTGCGAGGTTCTCTACAGTTGGACATGACATATGCCACAATCCCTGTGTTCAGTTGTCAGTTCACTCGGTTATACAGAGAGACAAGATTAGCGTATACGGTCAGTGACCCTCAAAACCCAAATAACTTTCCCATTTACGTTGCAGACCAAGATCTGGGGAATTGCATTTTTTCCTTTGATGATGTTTTGGATGGGTGTCCATAGGAACTCAATATGAAGCAAGAAGAGACAATTCATTTGACAGAATATCTGTGTAACACCAGAGTTTGGAAAATGTATTTCGATGGTGCCTTATGTTCTGAAGGGGTAGGTGCGGGAGTGCTCTTAGTGGCTCCCGAAGGTAAATTCATTGTTCCTTTCTCTTACCGACTGCAGTGGGACATAGATTACACTAACAATGTATGCGAATATGAAGCATTGATTTTAGGATTAGAGGCTGCGAAAAGGCTAAATATAAAAAACCTGGAAGTTTATGGTGACGCAGAGCTAATAGTTAAACAAATAAACCGACAATACCTAGCCAAGCATCCCAGACTAAGAACATATAGAAATTCTACTTGGGATTTGATGGAAAACTTTTTCTCATCTGTAAAGGTCCATTTTATCCCTCACGCAGAGAATCTACATGATGACGCATTGGCCAAGGAAACTTCAACCTTTTCTCCTCCCATGACTGTCAAACTAAAATATCACATTGAAATTAGATACAAACCCTCTATACCAGACAATATCCGACACTGGCAGGTTTTCGAAGATGACGAACAAATCGATAAATTTCTTGTAGCAGTAGGTGAGTTCTCTGAAACTCATCCAGACCAAGAGAATCAAAATGACCCGATGTGGATTATGCAAGAAGGATAAGATCTTGAAACCTTTCGAGAAAAAATAGCGGATCATCGTATGTTGGTCCTTAAAAGCAACCAAATTCCAAAAGGTTTAATTCCTTTAGAAAGACTTTTCGATTAGAATGACATACCTGTGAAATCCACTTTGCAGCCCCAACCATAAGAAGTGGAGGACTGCGATATAGGAACTGAAAAAGAATCCAGGATAGTAAAGATATCTAATTTCCTCCCTCCCAAGGTAAAAGTCCAGTACAGAGACCTACTCAGACAATACAAAGATGTTTTTGCTTGGTCCTATGATTAGCTTAGAACGTATGACACTTCCATAATTGAGCACAAGATACCTTTGAAGCCTGGGGTCAAGCCGTTTAGGCAAAATCTTAGGCAAATTAACCCGATTTTGTTTCCCGTGATTGAAAAGGAAGTTAAGAAGATTTTAAATGCGAAAATAATCGTACCTCTGAGGTACTCAGACTGGGTGGAAAATTTGGTCCCGGTCAGGAAAAAGAACGGAGAAATCAGACTGTGTGTAGATTTCCGAAACTTGAATAAGTCTTCCCTTAAGGATAATTATCCGCTCCCCAAAATGGACCACATCTTAGAAAAGGTAGTCAGAGCAAATCGAATGTCTATGATAGATGGGTTCTCTGGATATAACCAAATCGCCATGAACAAGCAAGACAGAGAAAAAACTGCTTTCACCACACCCTGGGGTACATTCATGTATGACAAAATGTCGTTTGGTTTGATGAATGTAGGAGATACATTCCATCGCACTATGGACATTGCTTTCGTGGGAGAAAGAGACAAGTTTGTAGTCATCTACCTCGACAATTTGACGGTTTTCTCTAAAACCGATGAAGAACATTTGATCCATTTAAAACAGACTTTCGAAAAATGTCGCAGGTATGGTCTGTCTTTGAACCCAAAGAAATCACATTTCACTATGCAGGAAGGTAAGCTTCTAGAGAATATCGTATCTAAGGATGGGATCAGGATTGATCCTAAGAGGATTGAAGCAATAGAAACTATAAATATTCCCATAAACGTAAAAGAAATTCAATCTTTCTTAGGTACAATAAATTTTTTACGAAGGTTTATCCCAAATTTTGTTGAGATTGTCAAGTTGATCACAGGAATGTTGACAAAAGATAGCAGAGTAAATTGGATGACCGAGGCTAAAGCATCGTTCGCGCATATTAAAAAAGTCATCAGTGAGGCACCTGTGTTAGCAAGCCTAGATTACCTAAAAGATTTCCTTATCTTCTCGTTTGCTTCTGAACATACTATCGCCGCGGTGCTCCTGCAAAAGGATGATGAAGGTTTCGAACGACCGATAGCGTTTTTTAGCAAGATCCTTAGAGAGGCCGAACTAAAGTATGACATAATAGAAAAACAGGCGTACGCAATGGTGAAAGCGCTAAAATCATTCAGAACCTATGTACTTCATTCAAAAATTATCGCATGCGTGCCAACCAGTGTTGTGAAAGATATATTGGTACAGCTAGATAGTGACGGAAAACGAGGGCGTTGGCTCGCTAAAATACAAGAATTCGATCTGGAAGTCAAGCCAACTAAATTGATAAAGGGGCAGGGTCTGGGCAAACTCTTGGCTGAGTCAAATCTTAGAGCTCTTGATATTAATTGCCTCCAAGGGGAAGACGGAGACGCACACCTGCATGAGCCGGATGACCAGACAGATCCAAACAAGGTCGAAGAAAAGTTCATATCATCAGGATGGTATAAAGACATAGTGTTCTACTTGTTAAACCTGAAATGTCCAAATGAACTATCGCCAGCCAAATGCATAACTTTAAAACTCCATGCTGTAAAATACTGCATCGCTGAAAATCAGCTATACTGGAAGGATCCACTCGGGTTCCTACTAGTCTGTTTGGTTGAGTCGAAAAATCCACGGGTTATAGAAGAATTTCATGAAGGAGTCTGTGGAGGACACCATGCATGGACAACCACAACTTACAAGATCTTGAGGGCCGGATATTATTGGCCGAAACTATTTTCGGACGTCAATGCCAAAGTGCGTGCCTGCAACCCCTGTCAAATATTCGTTGGTAAACAAAAACTCCCTGCACTACCACTCGTTCTAGTCAAAACTGAAGCCCCATTTCAACAATGGGGACTAGATTTCATAGGGGAAATTAATCCCCATTCCAGTGCTCAGCATAAGTGGATCTTAACAGCCACAGATTATTTTACAAAGTGGGTGGAAGCCATTCCAACCAAAAGGGCAACAGACTCGGTGGTGATCGACTTCTTGGAAGATAATATCCTGTCAAGATTTGGGTGTCCCCGAAAGATTGTTACCAACAACGCCCAGGCCTTCAAGTCCATGGCTATGATCAACTTCTGTCAGAAGTACAATATCGTTCTCGGCCATTCCACTGCTTATTACCCCCAGGGAAATGGGTTGGCTGAATCATCAAACAAGATCCTGGTAAACATAATCAAGAAAGTACTGGATGAAAATAAGAGGTCCTGGCATGTGCACTTGAAGTACACATTGTGGGCAAACCGCATCAGCACTAAAAGGTCTATCGACATTTCTCCATTTCAAATGGTCTATGGGACAGAGGCAGTTCTACCTATAAACTTAGCGTTGCCAGTAATGAAGTTATGGCAGGATCAGAACGAAGAACCCAATCATGTAACCAGGAGAATTAACCAGCTGATCGAGGTTCAACAACATAGAGTGGAGGTTGATGAGAAAATGCAGAAGTACCAGGATGAGATGAAAGCTTTRTTCGATCTCAAGGMAAARGATAGGGWATTYCTTMCAGGTGACTTRGTACTRAGATGGRATGCRAGAAAWGAGGAARCCKCGAARCATGGTAAATTTGACCAYCTCTGGTATGGACCATTCAGGGTCTCKRCYCCRGARKGGAARAAYTCYTTCCTRTTGGAGAACATYGAYGGAGAAGTMCTCAGCGCCCMTGTCAACRGGYGATATCTGAAACATTACATGACATAACGTTTAAAAAAAATAAAAATAWAWATAAAAAATYGTAAATAAATAAATTTCATGTTTGTACATACAGAYATTTTCATTTTAACATTTACTTTTAATTTTYGGTTGTTTGTTCCTAAACTCTMGACWCATTTCTAATAAGATTCKCATTTKCTTTTTACAGRATTCYAGCTGCAGACGAAACTAGCAGGAAAAGTAATTTGCAGGTCGGTGTCAGAAATAGAACGRCATAAAACAGGTGATACCTAAAATAGTTTCTTATTGCGCAAAGAAAATGAAATAAAAAGGTAAAAAGAAACTTTCTCAAAAATATATGTTATGAAAGACTGTTAAGGGAAATCAAGGTAGCATCTTTCAAACTGCAATAAAAATTGTTAGTCAGCAGGATCATTGCTTGGTTTGGTAATTTTTGTTTTAAAATAAATTGAACGATACACTTAATCAAAAATGTTCAGTCAAGATAAACTATCCCCGAATTTATCTACAAGAGTCAGTCTCGAGTTGTTTCGACCTCTATACTTTTAGTCAACAAATCGCTACCTGGCCCCATGTATGTCTCCGGGTCTAACTTTTGACCAGTCCCCATCCTTTCGTTCCATCGCAAAGGGATAAAAGTTTTTCATTTTAAACCTCGAGGGTTTCGAAACAGATCTTGATAGGAAAGCAGGTCTTCATAACCACTTGATCTCCTACTAAGTGAAGGAATGTTTAGAGAAATCTTAACTTTCCTAGGTTTTTCAATAGTGTCGGAAGAATCAAGGCTTGCTCAAACGGGATACCCCTTAAAAAATTAATTTCCTTTTTTCCCTAAGAATGAAGGTGTTGTGAAGGTCAAGGGAATCTTGGTACCAAGTAATTAAAATGAGTTGACAGACCTCTGATGCAAAATATTACAAAGATATCAGCCCTGATAACAACTGATTGCCCCCATCTTCGTGCCCAAAAAGTAAATTATAAGACAGGTGGTGAAAGGAAATTCAGAAATGATTTCCCCCACCTAGTCCAGGAAGACAATGAAAGGAAATTCAAAAATGATTGCCCTCGTCTCATCATTTAAATGCATAAATATTTTTCGAAGTGGTGAAAGGAAATTCAGTGGAAGGGGTCAGACAACTTCACCGGGGTACTGAACAGGCTCGCTGGCAGTAAAGCAATGTCTGAGATATCTGTAAGGCTTTTATACATGAATATTACTCTACTTTGGTAACCAATGCTTTCTAAAAACCTGATCAACACCCCAAATTCAGACGAGACTTCCCGATTTAAAAATATATAATCTCTTTCTTTTGATGCAAGCTGAGAGTCACAAGATCTGTTGAATCTCCTAGGGTTGTTTCGATTGTCTTAAAACATACCCAAAGTTAGTAGTGGGAAAGGGAAAATTGTGAAAGGGACTACAGCTGTGTTTAGAAGGAGTATCTGATTTCGAAAAACTTCTCGAGGTAAAGAGCGGAGTCTTTCCCCCCCTTCGATTCTTTTTCCTTGGAATCTTTCTGCATGTTTAAGTTCTTGATTCCATTTACCCAATATTGGCACATGGTCTACTGTTCTTCCCACCTCACAGGAAGGCGAGATCCCTAGTTGGAGCCTATGTTGGAGCTGCCCTGGTTCTTATTTTTTACCCTTCACAATTTTCAATTTTTTATACTTGAAATCTAAAGATGGTCTTTTGATTTTCCCCCCCCGAGACTTTGAAAACTCTGCAACCTTATTACATAAGCAGCGATGCTTTTCTACTCTTGTAACAAATCCGATTTCGTAAAAATGTCACTCTTTTGTTTTACTTCAGGATCCCACAAGTCGGACTACTATAACTATTGAATTCACACGTCCCGAGTCACGAAACGGTGAAGTCGTTTTAAATTTTCACTCAAAATAGTAACCAGGGTCAAATCTTTTAACTCGGTGATTAGACGTCGTCGGGGTTTTGCGCCTCGGCGTTCGCCAAATTCGATTTTTTGTTTTTATAGCTCCGAGTGCTGAGAACACGAGGTTCTTTCGGGCTAACCCTGGTCAAGGATTGTAGGCACTAAAAGGCTAACCATGGTTAATCTGTCCTCGACGTTTCGCCACTCGGCATTATCTTTTAGAAAGTTACGGCGTCCAAAACCCCGACTCACAAAGTCGCGACGTGATTATAGCACGATTAATTAATTGCCTAATCTAATATTTTCTTCCCCCTAATTGAGTCTAAATTATTGCCATCTTGTGGTTTCGCGACTCGGCATACTAATCTCCCAGAAACTTGTCTTCGAAGTTCCGAGTTGCGATATGGTGAATAAATTGATTATAAAATTAATGACGCTCCAAATCGCGATTACTGTTAATTAAGCCAAAATCGTTTCTCGCAGTCTCGCGAGATGAAGACTCAAAATGTCAAAAGAAAATCTACGATGTAGTGAACAGCGAGAAAGTTATTAACGTTGCTAAGTTTTGATAATTTAAAATAAAGAAATATACGTCCCGTGCATCGAGACTGCATGTTTTCCGAGGTAGCTATTTTCTCTCCATACTCCGACTGACTGTCAAACCGCCAAAATTTATGACATTAATGGGAAGATAAGGTAAATCTATGTGTAAGATTGGATTTTTATAGCATAAGTTTATTTCTAATTTCGAATTGACAGGCTTGTTCTGAAAGGTACCGTTTTTTCAAAATATATGCAAGAGCTACGTTTCATTACACATTTTTTCATAGCATGCAGAGCTCATCGTTTTTGAGTTAACTACTTTCTGTATGTATACACAGTTCTATCGAAGGAGAGAGAAAATGAAAACTGCGGCCATGGCTCCGCGGAAAGCAGCAAAGGCGAATGTTGAAGTTACGGGACAAGGCTCAGATAATGTCGCCGATACTTCACCTCGAAGTGTCGAGTCGATCCCTGACTGGTCATTTGTGTCAAATGTTCTGCAAGCAGAGTTGGTAGATTACTGAGATGACTCTAATGACATCGAAAAGGATAATCTACACACCAAGTACAAGATAATTGTCCAATCCGAGATGCACAGAGTAGAAACCAGGCCACGGTTGCTTCCGTATTATGACATTATCCGGTGAGAGTTGGACCACGTAGACTTACCTACCAGGACGATCATGAACAACCAGTGAGTTACTGTCGGGACTTTTAGGCCCGAGCATATACAAACCATGTACAAGCTACCTTTGATGTCTGAATATACATATGGTGCCGAGTTCCTGGAGGAATTCAAAGAGAAAGAGTGCACCCAGTACGACAAAACCATGCCCGGTTTGATTAAAGATTGGGTTTTGTGCACCATGAAATTTAGAGCAAATGACCAGGGCGTATATTCTATCGCTTCTTTGGATCCACAGTATAAATATGTGGCCATGATGACATGCCGGCTATTTGGGAGAGAAGACACATCGCATTTCTACATCGCGTGGGTGCCTCTCATGTTTCGGGTTGCAGAAGGTTGCTTGTTTAATTGGGCAAAGATGCTCTCAGACAGTTTGGCCAATAGGGTCACAGAGTATCGGGAGCAGAAAGCAAGTGGGAAACTGTCCTCGTTTTTCATGTCAGCATATATCATGGACGCGGTATGTTCCATGACACCATTCCCTTTGATGAGTTGGGCTTGGAATCCAGTCCAAGAAAAACCCGTGCATGAGTATCATGACAAACTATGGGAGAATAAAGCAGAAAATTTCACATATGATATTTTTAACTGGGTGATGGTACCCCTGCATATCGCCATTTTTGGGCACCCACCACCTCGCATCTCGGACAACATTGCAACAGGTCTGAGTGGCCTAGCGGATTGGTATGTGGATGCAAGTTTTCGTATTTCAGAGTCTTTGGGGCTTCTGTTCCCCCTCATGCGCTGCCCTTATTCATCCCTGATAAGTTGGTTTGTCGAGAGGTCACCTGGCAAACGGTAATTGGAGGAGTTAGCAAAGAACTCAAGGGTTACTCAAAGAAGGTATGGCTTTCTTTTCCCATTCAGTTGAATTCCTATTCTTTATTAGATTTCGGGCATGCCAAAGCCGAGGCTGCTGCCCTAGAGGACCTAAGTTTGGTCACCATCGAAATTAAGAAACATGATCCACAGAGGGTTGTGAGCAACCATTTGGCTCATTGCGGGCTCAAGATGTTTGAGCATGAAAATTCACCCTCGGACGACATTTTCAGAGGGGCGAGATCTTATGAAGAAGTGATAGCCTGGATCCAATCATTAGCACCCGAGGACACAACATCAGTATTAAAATTCCAGGAACATAGACGAAGATGTCTCCCCGCTGTGTTGGGAGGTTCGGCTGCTTCCGAGACAAAACAGAAGGATGCTGAAGATTCTGAGGACGCAATTTCTAACCTTGGAAAACACCAGGAAGGTGAACAAATGAAGAATCCCGAAGCAGAAGAGAAGACTCCAGACCCGCCAAGGGAACAGAGTTCGGAGGCTGAAGTAAAAACTCCAGGCCCACCAGGTGAACAAAAACCGGAGACTGAAACAGAGGCTCTAGGTACGCCAAAGGAGAAAAATCCCGTCGGTACTCCAAAAGATTCGGCAAAACAAATAGGAAATCCCATCACCTCGGTCACACCCTTGCAGTCGACACAGGGAAATGTTGGTGAAGGGTGGATATTTAATGAAGAACTGAGGCCCATAAGATCAGAGGAACTCCCTCCAAATGAGTTCTTTTTTGATAAAAAGAGGAAGGCGGTCATGAAAAGAGAGTTCTATCAAGAAGGAGAGTCCACTGCGAAAAAATATAAAATCATGACCGATGGAAAAAATAAGAAAAGTGACCAACTCACCACTGAAATCGCGGGAACACTGGGGGAAATGGGGGAATATGCTTCATAAAATCAATTCTTAGTTGGTCTTTTGAATAACCAACTAAAAAGAAAAAATCGCTTAATCAGGATCCTCGAGGCTAGATTGGCTATAGCCGCAGAGAATGCTAGAGGTCAAGCCAGCATGGAGATAGAACAGGCTAGAGTGGCTGACAAAAATGAAATAGAGATGCTCAAGACCAAGATTGAGCAAGCACAGTTGGTGGTCCGAGATGGTAGAGCGCAGGCGAGTCAACAGAGAAATCTTATTGAACAATTGCAGGCTCGAGCAGAAATTGCCGAGAGCAGAGAAATAGACATTGGCTTATTTAAATCTCGAGCCAGTGAGATTCGGAGCAAAATCTTTTCGGCACAGCAGAATTTGCTTTCTAGGATAGGAGAGATCCGGGAGAACTGTCTGTTAGTGAATCAGGTGTCCAAGAACCTGGCTACCAGGGAAAGGGAGGCCGAAGTGGCTTGGGTCACTTTCCAGGACGCGGTAATCGCTACAAATAACAGGTTTTCGACAAGCGCTCCTGGGCTTGCCATCCCTGAACAAACCAGAGGCAATATTTTATTGAAAGATTGGGAGCATAACATTGCCCTGGGAAAGGAACAAGTCCAAAAGGTAACCCACTCTTTAGAAGAAGATTTTAACTCCATAGATGGTGAGCTGTTGGATATTGACATCTGAGGCGATGCAGAAGCATTGATGCAAATAAATGTGGAACAGATCTCACGCAATCTGAAGGAAAAGGATGAGAGAGATTCGGCCGATATCTCTCAGATAGATATGGTAGAAATGACCCGAATTGATAAGCATTTGATCCAGTCCAGCGCGCAATTAAGTGCCCTCGACATCGTCGATGCACAAATGGGGGACAAGCTGCAGCAGTTAGCCCGAGAATGTTATTTCACCGAGGCCAGCTGTCAAGTGGAACCTTCGCAGCTCGTATCTCAGTTTGTGGAAAGATGTATCACCTGCACCGAATCCGCACAAAGACGAGCACCTCGCACCAACTGAAAATAGAGTAGGAGAAAGAGAGCGATTTCGCTCCTCTCGGTTGTAACCGAATTTGTATAACCGTTGAGATTCTAACTGATCTGTAAGATTGTATAAATATATCACAGAAATAAATAAACAGGGCTGGACCTTTTTTGTGTCGATTGTAATAGAGTTTTTTCATTCGAGAAGTTAATATAAGCAAATCTGGAGATTCTCGATTTCGTCAAGACTATGTTACAAGTTTGTTTCTTTGTATTTCATGTTTCATTTCATTCCGTTATTCATAATTGATGTGCTTTGTTATACTTTAGTACGACCACTACTATAACAAAAGGATTTTGGTTTTTTGTATTTGTTTATTGTCTTTCCTCTGCACCAGCTATCAGCGGGTGTAAGACCAATCTGCACTTCCATAATTCTACATATATTCTTTGCTATGTCAGTTATTTTCTTACTAATTTCCTCTTCTGTTTATATGTGAGTTTTCTCTTTGACAGGAACCTTGCATTATATGCAGCTAAATGTTTTTCTCTCAACTCACCCCTTTATATTAAAATATAATACAATTACGGGAAAGAGCCTTCCATTTGCATATCTATTTTATTCCAAAAAACGTAAAATTCTCTTTATTTCGACCAAATCGAGACAACATTTGATCTCTCTTTAAATCCTTTTCTACTCTTACTGTTCCTCCATGATTGTCCCTACAGCGACACAGCCTAATATTGAACCAAATGCATATTGCCTTAAATCTTTTTGACTTAATCCTTAAAACTGCAAATAACCAGGACGAACTTGAACATTCATGGGCAGCCATTGAACAAGATATAACTACTCAGGAACAGTTGGAAGCTAGACAATGCCAACGTAGAAATATTCCCTAGTTTCCTTTACCGAAGGTTGACGTTACCTTCTTACCCATATTTCACCTACTTTTGGATGCGTTGACACAGTAATTTTAAGCCTTAAGTACAGACTCAGGAACAACATTTTTCTGGTGCCGTTGCCGGGGAGTGAAGTTACGAAATCTTTTCCCTGGGAAAACGACTTTTATTTCGTTGAAAGTGCTACTCCTTGATAGTGAACATAGAGTACACACAACTTTAAGGCTTTTTAAATCTTTCACTTGGCAACTCCATGAAAAAATAAACTGGCATTCGGTAGAAGGAATACCAGACAGAACCTGGATGGTAAGCTGATTACGCCTGTTACTGATCCCGAAAAAATTTTAAAGACTAAAAACCAACTTTTAAAGATTAAATGCCATTCCGAACCTTCTATTTCAAGTGGTCCTCTGTTTGATACCAAAGATATGACGTCAAACTGCTCTCAAGTTAGGAGTGAGATTCATTCGACTTCCCCATCTATACACAAGGGAAAAGGTCCTCTAGGAAGTTCGTCGACATTTGACATACCAGCTTTTCTTCGACAGAACTTCACAGTTTCGCCTGAGTGTGTTACACACTCATTTTATACACCGAAATCGATGGCAGCCACCGGAGGAGGTGGTGGAGGCGCTCCTGGAGGAGGAGGTGGAGGTTAAGGGCATGTCCCTCCTCCCAGAGTATTCACAAAAGTTGCAGCGAGATACGCTCCCCTGGTTTTGCCTGTCCCCCTTCATGATCTTCCTGAAAATTACATCAAAAATCTTCCTAAGTTCACTGGGGAGGGAGATCTAACCGCAGCCGAGCATATAAATTTCTTTGACCAATTTGCAGACGTCTATGGTATCGAGCACGAAGATGTCTATTCGAGACTCCTTGTCCAGACCTTTGAAGGACAGGTCCGAACGTGGTTTCACAGCCTACCCGCAGCTTCTATCCTGTCATATGACGCTTTGGAAGATGCTTTCCTCAGACAATGGGGAGAGAGAAAAGATCACTTATAGTATCTTACCGAGTCTGGGTCCCTAAAGAAAAAAAACTCAAAAACAGTTATGGAATTTATTCTGAGATTCAACAAAGTGTATAATAAGATTCCAGCCGCAGTTAAACCCCATGAACCCTCAGCCAAAGTAACCTTCCCAGGAGCTTTCAAGCCGGATTTCGCACTACTTTTGCGAGAAAGAAGAGGAGCCACCCTAAATAGAATGCAAGACGATGTTGTCGAAATAGAATCTAATATGATGGATTCAGGAAAATTAAAAGCTAAAGTAGAAACAGTCAACCACAATAATAGATGCTATAGGGAACCAGTGGGTCCTTCGGGCTCAAATAGATACACTGATGACAAAGTAGATGATATGGCCCGAGTAATTAAAGAACTGTCCAACAAAATTTCTAGGATGGAGTTGGACCAGGTTAAGGCTGATTCTTCAAATAAAAAAGACTTCAAAAGAAACCCAAATCCCCAAAATCAACAGAAACAAATTAAGAACGAAGATAAAAAAATACAAGCTCCACTAAAGAACGAAAATTTTATAGGCGCAAATGACTTCCAAGATTTCGGAGATTTGGAAGATGAAGTCACGAATTTTGGTGATGACTGTTCGCAGCCGTATCTCACTCGTGAAGATTATGAAAAATCTTTGAACCCCCCACAACCGTCTAATGAGGATGAAGAAGGTGATCACACTGATCCCTATATATCTCAACCAGAAACAGAGATGATAATGGCCGAGTTTCAACCAAAGTACAACCTAAGATCTAAGAGTTAGCCTACCTCAACGAATCAACCTAAGAAAATCCTTCAAAAAGGTCAAGCTTATAAACCTCCTTCGGAAGAGACCTTGTTACCCAACAACAAAACCAAGGTAGCAAGCACTCAAGAGTCCGAGGTGAAAAAAGTTGAAACTCAGACACAAGAAACCGAACCAGTAGATAAAGTTACGTCTTCAACTAGGATCACGAGTGATAAAGAGATCCAGACAAGTAAGTCGGAAAGAAAAAATTTGGAAGTCTCAACCAAAGAAACAGATAAGGTAAACACATCTTTCAGTTTTGAAAATGAGTTAAACAAAATTAAAATACCGATTCCTTTGGTAGAATTAGCAAAAAATCTCGCTTATCGGAAGCAAATTGCCAAAGCGATGGGTGTCTACGAGCTAGAAAGTCAGTCTGATGTTATCAACCTGGAAGATGACAGACCTAACATCACCTTTGGTCCTCATTTTGAAGGGTCCAAAGACAACATCGCTCCTTTTTATATCACCCTGAATATACATGATCAGTTGCTGCATAATTGTATGTTAGACTCAGGGGCTTCTCATAATGTTATGCCCAAGATTATAATGGACAAGTTGGGTCTCCAGATCACAAGACCTTATGGAAATATATACTCTTTCGATTCAAGAAAGGTTAAATGTATGGGAATGATAAAAGATCTGGTAGTTACCCTAGATCAAGTCCCGGTCAAGAGTATCCTGATGGATGTGGTTATCGCAGATATTCCCCCCAAATATGGCATGCTGCTATCTAGATCATGGGGAGCCAAGTTGGGGGGTTCTCTATAGTTGGACATGACATATGCCACAATCCCTATGTTCAGTGGTCAGTTCACTCGGTTGTACAGAGAGACAAGATTAGCGTATACGGTCAGTGACCCTCAAAACCCAAATAACTTTCCCATTTACATTGCAGACCAAGATTTGGGGAATTGCATTTTGTCCTTTGATGATGTTTTGGATGGGTGTCCAGAGGAACTCAATATGAAGCAAGAAGAGACAAGTCATTTGACAGAATATCTATGTAACACCGGAGTTTGGAAAATGTTTTTCGATGGTGCCTTATGCTCTGAAGGGGCAGGTGTGGGAGTGCTCTTAGTGGCTCCCGAAGGTAAATTCATTGTTCCTTTCTCTTATCGACTGCAGTGGGACATAGATTACACTAACAATGTATGTGAATATGAAGCATTGATTTTAGGATTAGAGGCTGCGAAAAGGCTAAATATAAAAAACCTGGAAGTTTATGGTGACGTAGAGCTAATAGTTAAACAAATAAACCGACAATACCTAGCCAATCTTCCCAGACTAAGAACATATAGAAATTGTGCTTGGGATTTGATGGAAAACTTTTTCTCATCTGTAAAGGTCCATTTTATCCCTCGCGCAGAGAATCTACATGTTGACGCATTGGCCAAGGCAACTTCAACCTTTTCTCCTCCCACGACTGTCAAACTGAAATATCACACTGAAATCAGATACAAACCCTCTATACTAGACAATATCCGACACTGGCAGGTTTTTGAAGATGACGAACAAATCGAGAAATTTCTTGTAGCAGTAGGTGAGTTCTCCAAAACTCATCCAGACCAAGAGAATCAAAATGACCCGATGTGGATTATGTAGGAAGGAGAAGATCCTGAAACCTTCCGAGAAACAATAGCGGATCATCGTATGTTGGTCCTTAAAAGCAACCAAATTCCAAAAGGCTTAATTCCTTTAGAAAGACTTTTCAATCAGAATGACATACCTGTGAAATCCACTTTGTAGCCCCAACCAGAAGAAGTGGAGGACTACGATATAGGAACTGAAAAAGAATCCAGGATAGTAAAGATATCTAAGTTCCTCCCTCCCAAGGTAAAAGTCCAGTACAGAGACCTACTCAGACAGTACAAATATGTTTTCGCCTGGTCCTATGATGAGCTTAGAACGTATGACACTTCCATAGTTGAGCACAAGATACCTTTGAAGCCCGGGGTCAAGCCGTTTAGGCAAAATCTTAGGCAAATTAACCCCATTTTGTTGCCTGTGATTGAAAAGGAATTTAAGAAGCTTTTAAATGCGAAAATAATCGTACCTCTGAGGTACTCAGACTGGGTGGAAAATTTGGTCCCGGTCAGGAAAAAGAACGGAGAAATCAGACTGTGTGTAGATTTCCAAAACTTGAATAAGTCTTCCCTTAAGGATAATTATCCGCTCCCCAAAATGGACCATGTCCTAGAAAAGGTAGTCGGAGCAAATCAAATTTCTATGATAGATAGGTTCTCTGGATATAACCAAATCGCCATGAACGAGCAACACAGAGAAAAAACTACTTTCACCACACCCTGGGGTACATTCATGTATGACAAAATGCCGTTTGGTTTGATGAATGCAGGAGCTACATTCTAGCGCGCTATGGGCATTGCTTTCATGGGAGAAAGAGACAAGTTCATAGTCATCTACCTCGACGACTTGACGGTTTTCTCTAAAACCGATGAAGAACATTTGATCCATTTAAAACAGACTTTCGAAAAATGCCGCAGGTATGGTCTGTCTTTGAACCTAAAGAAATCACATTTCACTATGCAGGAAGGTAAGATTCTAGGGCATATAGTATCTAAGGATGGGATCAGGATTTATCCTAAGAGGATTGAAGCAATAGAAACTATAAATATTCCCAGAAACATAAAAGAAATTCAATCTTTCTTAGGTACAATAATTTTTTTACGAAGGTTTATCCCAAATTTTGCTGAGATTGTCAAGTTGATCACAGTAATGTTGAAGAAAGATAGCAGAGTAAATTGGACAACCAAGGCTAAAGCGTCATTCGTGCATATTAAAAAAGTCATCAGCGAGGCACCTGTGTTAGCAAGCCCAGATTACCTGAAAGATTTCCTTATCTTGTCATTTGCTTCTGAACATACTATCGCCGCGGTGCTCCTGCAAAAGGATGATGAAGGTTTTGAACGGTCGATCGCATTTTTTAGCAAGAGCCTTAGAGACGCTGAACTAAAGTATGACATAATAGCAAAATAGGTGTACGCAATGGTGAAAGCACTAAAAGCATTCAGAACCTATGTACTTCATTCAAAAATTATCGCGTACGTGCCAACCAATGCTGTGAAAGATATATTGGTACAACCAGATAGTGACGGAAAACGAGAGCGTTGGCTCACTAAAATACAAGAATTCGATCTGGAAGTCAAGCCAACTAAATTGATAAAGGGGTAGGGTCTGGCCAAACTCTTGGCTGAGTCGAATCTTAGAGCTCTTGATATTAATTGCCTCCAAGGGGAAGACGGAGATGCACACCTGCACGAGCCAGATGACCAGACAGATCCGAACAAGGTCGAAGAAAAGTTCATATCGTCAGGATGGTATAAAGACATAGTGTTCTACTTGTTAAACCTGAAATGTCCAAATGAACTATCACCAGCCAAATGCAGAACTTTAAAACTCCATGCTGTAAAATACTGCAT
>SNQJ01S0119544.1:0-21437 GCA_010110895.2 Picea sitchensis
TAGTTGTGTATTTTTTTTTATTACGAAGAAAAATTTGTGTAATTGGAATTGAAATTTTTAGTCATGTCTTCTTGTGTAATACCAAGACAAATTTGTTTAATTGGAATTGGAATTGTTAGTTGTGTATTCTTGTGTAAATACCAAGACAAATTTGTGTAATTGGAAGGTGGTGTGTGTTGGTTGTGGAGCCTGATTATCTTCCTAATTCCTAGGTTTTTTTCAGCTGTTCTTGGACCCCATTCCCTAACGGGGCGGTGTGGGGGGGATTGCCCCTCACAATTGTCGCCAAGGGAGTCCAAGGGGGTGGCGACAATTTTTTTAGCCCCCGCCCCTGACAAGGGATTCGGGGGCAATGCTCCTGAAGAGAAATTTTGGGAAAAATTGCCTTGTAAAATATTGTAATTTCATAGTCAATCTGGACCGTTCATTATAAGGTCACAGATCTGATGGTAGAAGTTATTTTAGGGTTCTTTTCTCTATAAGGAAACACTCTTTTATGAGGGAATTGTATTGCAGCTATGTATTATTGCGAATATTGTATTCTGAGAGAGGAGACCGTGAGAGAAAGAAGAGGAAGTTACAGCATGTGTGTTGTAGGTTGTATCCCTTCATTTCACTGGATAATAATAAGGAAGGACCTTACAATTCCTCTGGTGGACATAGCCCACACTGGGTGAACCATGTATATTTGTGTCTCTATTGTATTGTGTATCTTCTGTGTTTTATTTCCACATTTTTTTTTATTTTATTGCTCCGTGATCATGTTTTTCTAACAACTAGTATCAGAGACAAAGGTAACTTGCAGGAAAAGAGGGTTCTTGGTTCGAGTGGGAGCAATGGAAGAAGATGGAAAGTTTAGTGTTGATAAATTTAACAAAAAAAACTACCAGTTATGGAAGATGTAGATGGAAGATTATTTATATCAGAAGGATCTATTCCTACCATTGGGCAGAATAGCAAATAAGTCGAAGGCCATGAAGGACGAAGAATGGGAGGTTATTGACATAAAGGCACTAGGAACGATACAGTTGAGCCTGGCAGTGTCGGTAGCTTTCAATATTTCAAAATAAAAGACAACGAAGGAGTTGATGGATGCATTGGATAAATTGTATGAAAAACCCTTGTCGTCTAATAAGGTATTTCTAATGAAGATATTATTTAGTATGAAGATGTTAGAAGGTGGTTCTATTGCAAATCATTTAAATGAATTTAATACGGTTACTAATTGTCTAAGTTTTGTAAAAGTGGAATTTGATGATGAGATCAGGGCTATTCTAATATTATGCTCATTAACGAAAAGATGGAATGGCTTGGTCATGGATGTAAGTAACTTTGTCTCTGGTTCAAACACTCTAAAATTTGATGATGTTGTTGGTGTTATCTTTAGCGAGGAAATGCGTCGAAAAATCATAGGTGAGACATCAGGTAATACGTTGACTGTGGAGAACAGGGGAAGAAAAAAACATAAAGGAAAGGGCTCAAAAAACCATGGGAATTATAGGAAGGACAGATCCAAATATAGACTAGGAAAGATAGAGTGTTGGAATTGTGGGAAGAAAGGATAGTTGAAGAAATACTGTAGAGCTCCAAAGAAACAAAGAGATGGAAAACAAGAGAAAAATCAAGAAGCAAATGTACTAGGTGATGTGTTACAATATTATTTGATTCTTTATGTAGACAATATTTATGAGTATGGGGTAGTAGATTCAAGGGATTCATTTCATGCCACACCCCATAGGAAACATTTTCTATATTATGTTAAAGGTGATTTTGGACAGGTTCATTTGGGTGATGATGCATCATGCAAAATTGTTGGAATGGGAAAGATACAAATAAAGAAAAAGAATGGAAACCAATGGTTATTGAAAGAGGTAATACATGTTCTAGATCTAAGGAAAAATCTAATTTCAATAGGGCAGTTGGAAAGTGAAGATTGTATATCCATATTTACATATAAGGCGTGGAAGGTCACCAAAGGATCACTAGTGATAGAAAAAGGAGAGAAGGACGGTACAATGTATTTATGTACTAGTAATATTGACTCTTCTATCTCTTTAGCTTCTACAGAAGTGGATATAGAACTGTGGAATCATAGGCTTGGACACATGAGTGATAATGGGATGCAGATACTTCAAAAAAGAAATTTGTTGCCAGATCTTAAACAAATTGATTTGGATTTCTGTGAGCACTATGTTTATGGAAAACATAAGAGAGTCATATTTCTCAGAGTTGGAAAAGAAAAGAATAGTGAAAGGTTAAATATTGTGCATATAGATGTATGGGGACCAACTTAGGTATCATCTCTTGGTGGCTCTTGTTATTATGTTACTTTTATTAATGATGCAACTAGAAAAACTTGGGTTTATTGAATTTGACAAAAATATGATGTTTTTGACACTTTTAAGAAATGGAAATATTTGGTTGAGAATGAGACAGGAAAACGGTTGAATTGTCTCAAGTTAGACAATGGAGGTGAATAATGCAACAAGGAGTTTGATGATCACTATTAATACCATGGGATTCGTAGAGAAGAAAGTTCCAGGAACAACGCAAGAAAATGGTTTGTCGAAAAGGATGAAAAGGACAATAATGGAGCATGCAAGGAGTATGTGATTGCATGATGGGTTGCCCTTACAATTCTAGGAAGATGTTGTAGATATTGTTGTTTACTTAATAAAAAAAGGACCTTCAAGCTCTTTGGATGGTGGAATTACAGAGGAGGCATGGACAGGTAAAAAGGTAAACTATTGTTTTTTGAAGACTTACGGTTGTGGAGCATTTGTCCATATTGATAAAGAAAATAGAACAAATCTTGAGGAAAAGTCCAAGAAGTGTACATTTATTGGATACAGTGTTAATGATTTTGGTTATCGCTTATGGGATTATGAAAATCGCAAAATCATTAGGAGTAGAGATGTCATATTCAATGAGAAGGTCATGTACAAAGATCAGTTGCAAGGAAAGAAACATGAAAAAGAAAAACCAGAATACACAGTGCTTGATGAGATCACTGAAAAATAGATTCCAAAGGTACCTGAAAATCAAAATGTACAACAACAGGAAAAAAAAGTACCTCAAAATCCTGCAAGTGTTGTTAGAAGATCTACAAGGTTAAGTAGACCCCTTGAACGATACTCTCCTTCATTGTATTATTTATTGTTGATTGATTCTGGTGAACCAGAAAGTTATGAAGAGGCAATGCAGGTAGACACTAAAAAGAAGTGGGAGCAAGGCATGAAAGAGGAAATGGATTCCTTGGTAAATAACCAGACTTGGAACTTGGTTCAATTGCCTGCAGGAAAAATAACATTGCAGAATAAATGGGTTTACAAGTTGAAAGAAGAAGATGGAGGAAAAAAGAGGTACAAGGCTAGACTTGTTTTAAAGGGGTTTGCACCAAAGAAAGGTATATATTTTGATGAAATATTTCCTCCTGTTGTTAAAATGACTCCAATTAGGACTATTTTTTAAGTCTTGTAGTAGTAGAATATTTGCATCTTGAACAATTAGATGTAAAAACATATTTTCTCCATTGGGATTTGGAGGAAGAGATTTATATACAGCAACCACATGGGTATGAGGTCAAAGGAAAGGATAATTTGATACACGGTTTGAAGAAGAGTTTGTATGGCCTAAAGAAATCTCCAAGGCAGTGGTATTTGAAGTTTTAAAGGTTTATGACAGAACAAGGTTATAGTAGATGTCATTCTAACCACTGTGTTTATTTTAAAAGGATAGAAAATGGAACATATATCATCTTTCTATTGTATGTAGATGACATGCTTATTGCAGGGTCTAATATGCAGGATATAAATGTGCTCAAGAAGAAATTATCTAATTCATTTGCGATGAAGGATTTGGGTGCTACAAAGAAAATCCTTGGTATGAGAATAACAAGAGACATGAAAAATTGCAAATTGACATTGTCTCAGGGTGAGTACATACAAAAGGTGTTGGAGAGGTTTAGAATGAAGAATGAAAAACCAGTTAGTACACCTTTGGCCATCCATTTCAAATTAACTAAGGAAGTGTGTCCCAAGACACATGAGGAGTTAGAATACATGTCCAAGGTCCTATATTCATGAACAAATGGCATCTTGATGTATGTAATGATTTGCCCAAGACCAGATATTGCACATGTAGTGGGAGTTGTGAGCAGGTATATGAACAATCCAGGTAGAGAACATTAGGAGGCATTAATGTGGATTCTCAGGTGTTTGAGAGGTACTTCTACTCATGCATTATGTTTTGGAGGTTCAAATACTATTCTACAAGGATATGTTGATTCATATATGACAAGTGATAAAGATAGCAGGAGGAGCACCACATGGTATGTTTTTACTGTAAGTGGAACAACAGTAAGTTCGATTTCAAAACTACAAAAGTTTGTTTCACTTTCAACAATGGAAATAGAGTATTTTCTACTACAGAGGCTAGTAAAGAGATGATTTGGTTACAGAGGTTTAAGGAGGAATTGTGAAAGAAGTAGGAGAATAGTAGTTTGTATTGTGACAGGGAGAGTGTCATTCATCTTGCAAATAACTCAGCCTTCCATTCTAAGAATAAGAATATACAACTCAGGTACCATTTCATACAATCTGTCTTGTAATATGGACATTTGAAGTTGGAAAATATATATACTAGCCAAAATCCTGCAGACATGTTAACAAAGGTAGTAACGAGGGAGAAGCTAAGTTCCTGCTTAGTTTCACTTGGCCTTCAAGCATGAAGGTGAATATGAGAAATTTTTCAGGTCCAAGGTGGAGTATAGTCCAATGGGTACAACAATAGTGGAGTTATCATGATCAGTCTCCAAGTGGGAGATTGTTGGTTGTGGAGCCTGGTTATCTTCCTAATTCAGAGGTTTGTTTCAGTTGTTCTTGGACCCCATTCCCTAACGGGGGTTGTGAGAGGACTCGCCCCCCACTACTGTCTCCAGGGGGGTCCAAAGGGGGCAGTGACAACTTTTGTATCCACCCCATTGGCGAGTGCAAGATACCAGATATATAAAATATGCAGAAAAGGAACGAAATGCTAGAAATAACAGAATAACAGTAAAATATCCAGCATAATCTTCACAATACACAGAAATGATATACGAAATAGCAACAGAAATAGCACTTGAACAGAAAGCAATGCTTGATTGAGATAGCAATGTTCAGGGCCTTCGAGAACCTCAATCGGCGGTAGCTGTTACAATAATATCAAGCTAGGGTTCTCTTCCCTCGACTCCTATTTATACTAAAGCATGCAGAGAATCTGCAGAAATGGAAGCTTCTAATAGGTCTTCATCCATATATTCTATTTTATTGAAGGTCTTATTAATATTGGCCTTTATTACATCTGAATACATTGATCTACCATATGCGGGTTAGGACCTTAACATGCTCGCCTTTATAAAAGCGACCTTGTCCTCAAGGCTTGGGATGTCGAAGCTACTGGAGAATGGTGGCTGGTTCCCAAGTGTCATCCTAATACAGAGTCATATCTTTCCACTGTGTGAGCACTTCCTTGATGGTTCGATGGCCTTGTTGGCAGCTCCCTACAGTCCATGCTTACAGTTGCCTTGAATGGATCCTTCTTTAGTTAACTATGGAAGGTTGGTTTGAGTTGGCACCTAGTTCCAATCACCTTCTTCAGCGAGAGACATAGAAAAAGGATGTAGCCTTATTGTTGAAGTGCGATATACAACTTGTCCCCTGCAGCTTCCGTATTAGGGCCATAAAATTTAGGTGCTAGCTTCTGTGCTTTGCGCTCGGCCTTGAGGAAGTTTGCTTATAAGGTTGCAGTGAAGAAACACACGATCTCCTTCTACAAATTGTCGTTCGGCATTGTGTCTGCTAGCGCTTCATTACATTACAGGCCATGACGGGTTCTCTTTAAAAATTCTGGCGAAGGATATCTATGAATGATGAAGTGTGTTAATTAAATTGCACGGACCTTGAGAATTTTGGTAGTAGGAAGCGGCCGGTGAAAAGCAAATCCATAAGCCTTCAAAAGGAGTCATGCAGTGGTATGGTATGTAGTGTTGTACACCATTAGGGTAACCATTGGAAGGCCAGTGTTGTTTTCCGATGCAAAGCACCTCGGATAGGTTTCCAAACACTTGTTGTGACCTGTTTGACCATCACAATGCAGGGATGATAAAGGCCGAGAGATGCAATTGTGTGCCTTGTAGCTTAAATAGTTCTTGCCAAAAATTGCTGGTGAAAGTTGGGTCTCGTCGAGAAACAATAGATTCTGGCATGCCATGAAGCTTGAAGACACGATCCATGAAAATTTGAATTGCAAGTAGATCACGATAAATGGGTGGAGAAGAGCACAAAAATGGGCATGCTGAAGAAGGCGTCGACCACCACCATTATCAGCGATTTATTCCTGATTTGGTAATCCAGCAATAAAATCCATAGATATATCCTTCCAAATATCAGAGGGAATTAGAAGCGGTTGGAGTGTGCTCGGAGATTTGGCTGTTTCTCCCTTACATTTGCGTTGGCATACCTCACATTCGACCACAAAGGTACGAATGTCCTATTTCATACCATCAGATAAAAAAATTGATTGACCCATTCAAAGGTTTTGGTAAAATCATAATGCCCAGCTATGGGTGTAGCATAAAGCTCAAAAAGTACTGTGGATTTGAGCTTGGATTGTTTACTTAAATACAAGCGACTAGCATATGAAGCACATCCACGAAGCCAAGAGTGCCACAGAACCCGGCCTTGTTCGCCGGTTGCTGGTGATCAGAGCTTTGGGGTCTTGCATCCATTCTTGGTGCAGCTTGCTTAATCTGTAGTGCAATGAAGGAAAGAAAAAAGGGATCCTTAGGTCTTCATATTTCCTGAAGCTGATTGCATACGCCCACTACATTGTCTTTGCCTTCTTGTAAATTATCTCATAATCATAGCCAAAAGGCTTGGTGACCCACATTTTATTTGCTCACAATGAAATCGTTGTTCAAAAGTATTTGAGGCTTTGATGATCATTTTTAATTTGGAAGCGTTGCCCCCAAGAGATAAGGGCGCCATAATTCAAGTGCATCTTGCAGAATGGCCAACATTTCTTTTCATAAATAGGTTTACCCAGATTATTTTCAGACAATTTCTTGCTAGTAAAGGCCAAAAGTCGACCCTCTTGCATAAGGATTGTACCAATTCCTTTCCACGATCGTCGCATTCCAACACAAATGTCTTTGTGAAGTCACGGAGAGCGAGGCGAGGACTGGAGTGCACATGGCCATCTTCAAAGTTTGAAAAGCTTGATGGTAATTTTGAGGTCCAAGTAGGAGGAGTTCTTCTTAGAAGAGCGACCGAGTGCTGCCAATCTTTCCATAGTTCTTGTGAACTGCGATAATATCTGTGAGGCCCAAAAATCCACCTTGTGAGGCTTTTGAGAGTCTTAGGGTGCATTGATCTTGCATGGCTTCAATCTTTTTGAGGTCCACCCTGACACCATCATCCTTGCCCACTAGATGACCAAGTATTCTACTTCTGCCGGATGCACCAAAGCACATTTGGTGTTTGAGGAAAGTCTTTGAGGCGGAGTAGAGCTAGGACTTGATCCACATGAGTCGATGGTATTTCCATGTCTTGCTATATATGAGGATATCGTCAAACAAAACTAGGACAAAATGATGAAAAGGGCGAAGACATGGATCATGAGGCTCACGAAAGAAAGGTGGAGAGTACACACACAACAAGGGCATGACCAAAAATTATTGAAGTGGCCCCTCATGAGTACGAAAGGCGTCTTAAGATGTCCGGACTCTTTCATACGGATCATTGTGCTTGGGCGAATCAAGTTTGAGTGAAGAATTGGGCTTCCTCGGTTCATCGGAGGTCATCAATGGCCGGGGAATGAAATTTGTCTTTGATGGTGAGTTTATTGAGGGAGCCGCGGAGAGTGGGACACATGCGCCAGAACCTTCTTTCTTTAAGACCATGGCGGCGGAGAGGAGTAAGGGCTTGTGCTAGGATGGATGACTCCGTGATGGGAGTTCCTCGACCATTTTTTCAATTTCATTTTTTTGGAAAAGTGGTGATGATAGGGATGGATATTTGGAGGAAGGTTGTTGGGGACAAGGGAATGGAATGATCATGGACCTTGCAGGAAGGAGGGAGTCAGCATGAAAGTGGAGAAGATTGTTTGATGTTTAGTTAATATGGCTTGGAGGTCTTGGGAGCCTGGGTGGGATCGGTGGCTTGAATGGCATGGAGTTGGGCTATGACGCGCGAATGACCTTTTTTGAGCAAATTCTCCATATGAAGCTGATGATTCCGAAGGAGAACGCGGTGATGCCTTGAAATTTATGTTTGGCCGCCTTGATCAAATTGCATGGTTAAATTTTGAAGTCCATGAGAATGGGACCCAAGGTTCACGAGCCATTGACTAACTTAATCACAACCTCCCATGTCGATAGCAAAGATATGATATTTGAGGTTGTAGTCACCTGTTGGGAGGCCTTTTATTTTTCCGCGGCGCCCTCCACATTTCACTTAAATTCCTTAGCAATCATTATTTGGAAATTATTAGCAGCATGGATATAGCAGTGGGTTTCTTGAAGCGTCACGTGATGAATAAAATTGTTGATGCTGCCACTATCAACCAAGATGATGACTTTTGGTGCTTGATAACCGATAAGCTTGAGAGTTTGGGGGGCAGAGAAGTCGGTGAGAGCATTGAAATGATAGGTTCTGCGGGAGGTGGAAGGGGTTTATTCCGGAAGTCGGGTGATTCGGGAGCGGAAGTGTCATCCCTTCGTCTTCTTGAATATCCTCGGAGATGGCCATAAAGAGATTTTGTTCCTTACATTTGTGGCACAGGAAATATTTTTCATCACATGATTATAGAGGCCTTTGGAGTTGTCTTTTCGGCCATTTCAGCAGGTCAGTTTGGATTTTAAGGGGCCGAGGAGGAGTGAGTAGTGGGGTTTGCTGGTTTTGGGCGCGGGAAAAATGAAGGCTACGGTTTTGAGAGGAGACAATTTGTTGTGCTTCTTTGGATTTTGGTAGCCTCCACCGTCGTGGGAGTGAGCCATGAGGACATGGGCCTAACCTCCTCCTTGAGGCCACTAATAAAGTATTCATGGAAGAAGGTGTCCAACATGCATTTAGTTAGGAAGGTCAATTTATAAAAAGCAATGATGTAGTCTTCAATGTTACCTGACTATTTAAGCTTGGTCAAACACCTAATTGATGTTTGTTAGTGTCAAAGCATTCATAAGCTTCGGCAACAAATTGGGTCCAAGCAATGTATCCTTGGCGGAAGTTTTTCTCCATTGCCACCATTGCCCAGCGTTCTTGATGAGATGGAGAACACCATACCCGAAGAAGTTTGGCCAAGTCATACGTAATGTTGTAAGAGAGAAATAATGTTCCATTGTGTGACCCAACGGTGGGGTGCGAGCCATCAAATTTAGTTACATCCACCCTTGGAAGGCGTATGTCCCTTGAAAGTGATGGTTGAAGAGAAAGGAATGGGAAGAAGTTTCTCCTTCGGTCTTTTTAGGAGCATAATCATCGAGAGGGATTTTGAGTTTGGGTGCAGTTACTTTCGGCGGCCGATTCAAGTTCAGTTTTACTTCTGCCATTGCGGATTGCACGGCTAAATTTGAATTGAGATGCATTCATGGAGGAGGCATCACGGGGAGGCAATAGTAGCGAGTTGTTGCACTTCTTGTTGGGTCTCAAACTGCATGTTACTGCGGGGGTGTTGAGCGAGACTCTAGTTCTTTGTTATGGGTATGGGCCATGATGGCGGGTGACTAAAAAGGGAGGCTAGGCGAGGTCAAATTTTTTGCAGAAAAAATGATATGGGAAAGTGAGGACGAAGAGATGAGTCTAATGGGATGAGTCTCAAATAATGGTGAAAATGATTTTTTTTTTTTTTTTTTTTTTTTTCTGCAAAAAATTTTGATATGGGGGAAAGTGATGAGTGTGAAGAGATGAGTCTAATGGGATGGAGTCTCAAATAATGGTAAAAAATTCTATAAAAAATTCAAATAATGGGATATTTTTTTTTTTTTTTTCTTTTACGGCTGAAGGGTTATGCTTTGAGTGCGAAGAAAGAATGCTCGTCTTGAAATCCCCAACCGAACCCGGAGAGTATTTACTTAACGAGATCTGGATGCGGGTTAATAGATCCTTAGATTTACTTTGTTTATATTCTTTGTTTATGTTCCCAAAGGGCTAGGTATTCAAAGGATTCTACATACAAGGGTTTTGCCACGTATGCTATAAGCTCGATATAGATGCGGGGTCCAACGGTGAGTACTTTCGGCCCAATATCTCGGAGCCTTAACTAAGGAGGATGGGTGTATATGGTAGGTACTACCCGGAATACCGGGTACTAGAGAGTATCTTCGCAAGCGATTTTCTCGGTAGCGCTATAGCAGTCAAGAGGTTGATCATTTTATATACGGAAGGATTCAGGATATCTATGTTGATCCATATACATGTGTTTTCTGATACGCTACCACTCGAAGGGGTACCATGAGGGGTTACAAGGGTGGCCAACAAGCGTCGCAGAATTACTTGTATTTCCCTGCGTGTATGAATCCCCTCAAGCGGGTTTATCTTGTAACTTTGTGGCTTAAAGGCAGGAATCGTCTGCCGAGAAAAAAATACCCACAATACGCCGGGAAAGTGCTCGATGATACCACTTGCAGATGCAGGATATATAAAATGTCTCTGCGAAAAGGAGCGAAATGCTAGGAAATATAGCGAATAGCATTGATGGAAATATCCAGCATAATTCTGATACGAGAAATGATATCTGAAATATGCTTGAAGGAAATAGCGAGCGAAATAGCGCAGTTAGGATAGCAGTGTTCCACGAGGCCTCTTGACTCCAATGTGGCGCTCTGTTACAATAATATCAAGCTAGGGTTCTCATACCATCGACTCGGTATACTAAAAGAGAAGCATTTAGAGAAGATCCTTCTAGAGGCGGAAGCTTCTATGAAGATCCTTCTAGAAGCGGAAGCTTCTATTAGGTCTTCTTACATCCACCTTATTCTATTTTATTGAAAGGTCTTATTAATATTGACCTTTATTACATCTGAATACATTGATCTACCTATGTGCGGGTTAGGACCTTAACAACGAGGGATTCGGGGGAAGCACTCCCGAAGAGAAATTTTGGGGAAAATTGCCTTGTAAAATATTGTAATTTCATAGTCAATCTAGACCATTCATTAAAAGGTCGCAGATCTGATGATAGAAGTTATTTTAGGGTTTTTTTCCCTATAAGGAAACCCTCTTTTATGAGGGAATTGTATTGTGGTTGTGTATTATCATGAATATTGTATTCTGAGAGAGGAGACTGTGAGAGAAAGAAGAGGAAGTTACAACGAGTGTGTTGTAGGTTGTATCCCTTCATTTTGATGGATAATAATAAGGAAGGACTTGGCAATTTCTCTAGTGGATATAGCCCACACTAGTTGAACCACATATATCTGTGTCTCTATTGTATTGTGTATCTTATGTGTTTTATTTCCGCATTTGTTTTATTTTATTGCTCCACGATCCCGTTTTTCTAATAGTGTGCTTGGAAGACAATTGCTCTCTTTAAAAATTGGGAACCTATGGAATTGAAGTAGAAAGTATTCGAGAAATAAAAACAATTCAAAAGGTAAATTAATAAAGAGAAAAGGAAACATTATGTATGTCAAAACGTAGTCTTTCAGTAGAGGGAAATCCAATTTCTAGCGGAATAGATGCCATTGTTGTTTCTCCTCCATTAGCACAAGCAAAGTGAATTATTCAATAGATACCAATCCATTTTAGACTTCTATTGTACCTCCAATCACTGTCTCATCATTACAAGTTTTTTTGGATGACTGGATGATGGAGTATTTGCTTGGAGCTTATTATACAATATTTTTTATATATCAGGTACGGGAAAAAGTAGTGTTCAGGGCGTCCTTGAAGTGGGCATTTTGAGCTAGCATGGATCATCCTAGTGGTTGGGTACGTTACAAGATATACAAACATGAAAAATATAGAAGGTTATATACAATGAACATTATATCCTCTTCTGAATGGATACTAAATAAACTATAAAATCAGAATAAATAGTCAGATATAACAATTTGGCATCTCTAATCAGTAATGCCCCTTTTTCTAGGAGTTTCATATGTACCTCATTTCACCATAATTAAAAAATATATAACTAAGAATTAACCTAATTATAAAAAACAAACTTGCAACATAGTTTCCAAATTATATACAAAGAAAAAACTATTAAATATTTCCAAATGCCAGCCAAGGAATCTCACATCACCAATTTAGAATCACAAAAAAAAACTTCCCATTAATGAAAAGGACCTCGAAGGATGTCTTCCAACTAAGATTAAACATGAACCCAAAAAAATCTTTCAAAGGAGCATTCCCACAAGATGTGCTTCACTAATTCTGACTTCAAAAAATAGGGGAAAATACCATAAAAAAGACCACTTTTGGCCAGCTAGGATTTGGAGGGGATACCTTGGTAGATCACCAACCAACCAAAAACTTGGATCTTATAAGAAACTCGAATCGACTATACCCCATGAAATTGTCAGATCCAATTTCTCTCTACAGATGAAGAAATTCACCTAGCATTGAAAGAAATACCTAATTCATGTTGTTGATGAATAATGGAGACGATATTACAAGAATCATACTCAGTCAAGGGATTTCCAAAGATCCACTCCCAATATTTCCAAAAGGGACCAATCATATCAATATTCATATTAAAAATCTCCTCCCAGGGTATGAGCCCAATAATCTCCATCAGGGTAGGTTGATCCACATAAGACAATTTAAACTCCCTAGCCATTGAACGTCAGGTCTTACATGAGTGATATTTTGAATCCCAAATATCTCTCAAGAAGAAAATATTATTTTTGCTAAGCCTCCTTGCGTAAAAATGAGGGAGGTCAAATATGCAAGTACCCTCCCACTTCAAACTCCAAATTGGCTTCCTAGCTAGATCCTAGCCCAATCTACTGCTTGACTACTTCCAACGAACCAAACCTGTCGCCTTGCTCCAAGATGGATAGATACCCTTGAAGATGAAGGACCCCAAAATCTATAAATTATGAGGATTAGAATGATATCACATAAACCGAATAGCCCCTTTATTTTACCAACATGTTGGGTTGAAATCAATCTATGCCATATTAAAATTTTCCAAAGGAATGAGACCTCCAAACACCTAACCACCCATTTAGCATCCAAAATGATACCTTGGGTTGCCACATCAATCATAACAAGGCCCCTCTCATCCTTGGGAATCATACAGACTTCCCAAGGGACCATGGGAAGACCATGAGCCCCACCATAATTGGACCATAAGTATGAGCGCAAAATATTTTCCAATTGGAGAAATTATGCCCTGCTTGGAATCCAACAAGACACATAGTAGATGTGGTAGGCTTGACGAATCATGATCACCACCATTATCTTAATAGCAAAGGGAATATCCCTATACTACCAAAAAAGTAACTTATGCTACAATATTTCTAGGAATCAATCCCACATAGCAGTTGGTGAAAGGCTTACCCCAAATCGTATATGACCAAGATACTACATAATAAACCCTTGATGGAAAAATATCCAATCAATTCAAACCCACATGGGTCGATCCTCAAGACCAACCAACTAATATTCCATTGTGTTAACACTAAAAATTTCCCATGAAGCCTCACAAAACAATGCAAGACAATCCATGGTAGTTGAGACCAAATCTTGATCAGAAGAGACCAAAAAAAGAGAGTTATATGAAAAATGATTGTTAATCATATCCTCTCCCCTATGGAAAGAAAAAACTATGATCCAACCTTGAAGATGATTTTTCTCCAATATATATCCAACACCATCAACCCTCAAAACATTAAGATGAGGGGCCAAAGGACACCTTTGTTTGATAGACCTATGGAGATGGATGTAGGGCGGGGCTATTATTCACTGAAACAAAAGAAGAGGAACATGTAAACAAGGTTTTGATCATACTAACATAACGTTTGCCAAACCAAATGAAATTCAACATATCAGTGATAAATGTCTAATCAATACGATCATAGGATTTGTCAAAATTTATTTTCAAGAAGGGTGTTTATTGGCATAGGGATGTCACCTTGTTGACTAATATCTTATCACGTTCATTCATAAAGGGTTTTTTTTAATTGTGAAAAATAAAGTCAATATATTGTAGGTATTGGACGAGTGGGGGGTCTCAAGGGTTTATAGGTATTTGGGGGTATAAAAAGGGGTATCTAGTTAAAATAGGGGTTTATTTTATTGGAAATATGTATTGGGAGGGGGGTTCAAAAAAATGATTTTGGGATATATTTATAAATATCTAGTGAAATTAGGGGTATTCATTAATATCCCATGAACGCATGTGCTATGTCACTTGATCACTGAGTGAAGACCCCGTGCCTATTGGCCAGACTCCCTAGTCCACTCCATGGCCTCCTAAGTAGACAAGATTGTATCCAAAATAAATCATCCTTGTACAAATCCTATCTAATATTGACAAACAATTTTTTTAGCCACATGTCAGACTCTCTTGGCTAAAGTCTTTGCCATAATTTTATAATCATTGCTCAATAAGTTTATAGACTTCTAGCCACCAATAGAATATCTAGATGTATTCTTCAAAATAATCTTGATCAATCCCTGATTAAGTGTTTTTGAAGATTCATTGTGGAAAAGACCTCGTGTGCAAGTTTGTAAAAATCATCCCCCATCGTGCCCCTCGTCTCCTTATAAAACTTGCAAGGAAAACCATCAATACCTTGGGACTTCCATTATGCATTGAAGAGAGGGCAATAAAAAATTCATCTTTTGTAAAATCTCTTTCCAATCTATCCCAATCTCCAATTGATAGTTTGTGAGGAACCACTTTGAAGAAAGCCTCCATAGCAACCACAATTGACTTCGACAAGTGGTAATTAAAGAAAATATTTTTAAATTGAGCACTAAAACTACCTTGGATCTATATCGGTTTCTCCTCAAAAGTATTTTCCTCTCTGCATAAACCAAGAACTCTATTGACCACCACTTTCCTCTTCAAAAAGTTTAAGAAGAACTTAGATCCATCGTCACCCTCCAAAATCCATTGAAGTCGAGCTATGACTTAAGCCCCTCTATAAATATACTCCTTCTCGTTGTGAGCCACCATATCAAACCAGGTTGAATTGTCTTGGAGGGTGATCTCATGCATGTCCTCCTACAAGAGAATATACACCTCCTCTAATTGTTGTTAGGCCTCCTAAAGCTCTCTCCTATGATTTTGCGCATTCATGTGACCCTATCCTTTTATAAACTTCATAGTATGACAAATGATCACCTCCCATCATAAAATTCACCCTTTGTCCCCCTTAGGATGAGGAACAAGATTCCCAATACTATGCACTAAATCCTTAAAATCTACAGACTCCAAATGGGAAACATTAAGCTTGAATAGAGACAAAGATTTGGAATCCACCACATGCCCTACCAAAATATATGTCATAATGGATAGGTGATCTGAACCTATAGTTGTAATCAACACATCAATTGGACGCAAATTGCTAGAAAAATAGATATCATCCCTTGGGCCATAGATTCGATCCATCCTAACTTAAACCCTAGAAGAGCCTTGTATAAAGTTAGAACAAGTAAACCAGTCACCATAGTCAACCCCTTTATTCCCCTAATTGGGGTCGAACAACTGAAGCAAGTATTTACACTTTCACCAAGCCTACTTCTCCAAACCACTTATTATAGAAGTAGCCCCTCCTCCCCTATCTCCATCCCATTCAACCATGTTAAAATATTCACCAATTATCCACTAGCCTTATGAAAGAGAGGTCTCCATCCACACCCATATATGAATACGTGCAAAGCTAAGGTTTGGTGCATACACAAAACAAAAACATAGTAATATCTCCTGAAGTAGCATAGTAATCCACACACAATGGTTTCTCGGGTCACTCCCTAAAGTTGTAACAAAACTCTGCAGATACAATGAAATAATTATCACCACCCCACCCTTTTCCTTATCATGATTCATGGCCCAGAAGGGACCATTCCAAACATAACTCATGTGATTGTGAAGCTCAAATCCAAATGATTTGACCTTCTGCAAAAAAAATGTTTTTGGCTTAACTTTTTAAACAACTCCTCGAACAACCTACTTCCTCCCTGGGATCATCATTCCTCTAAAATTCCATGAAAAAATAAAAATCTTCATTCAAATAACAAGGGATTAGCCAAAGTGTTGAACTTATTAGACATCACCAAAGAAGGTCCCCCCCTCTCAGGTGAGTCTGTCACCACGTCCTTAAAACGTCCTTAAAAGACTTTACTCGTAGGGATGGGCTCATAGTACCATCAATCTTGTCTAAAAATGTAGGAGATGAATCCCTTATGCTTGTTATATTCAACCCATCATCTCTCATCCACCTCTATATTATGAATAGGAGCACTACCACCAGTTGAAGTTGTCTGCATGGTCTAGACTTGTGGATTATCTAGAGGAACTAGAAGAACTTCAGAATTACAGGGACCTGATTGTTTTATCGAGCCTCCAAAACCTTTAGAAGTTTCCTAAATCACTACTCCACTCACCCTACTACTAGTTCTAGGACTCTATATAGGTACAAGCCCTCTCATAGGGGCCTTAGAGGTGCCCTCCTTAGAAAATTGGGGTGAACCAACTAAGGAACCCACCTGATCATTCATAGGCATTGATGTTGAAGCATCTGCATTACCTAGAGATGGGGGAGCCCTTGGAGGGGGCTTCTGATGGGGACACTCCCGGATGAGATGACCCTACACTTGGAAAGAAAAATGGGCATTCAAAAAATTTAGATAACGAACTTTCTATTGTTGAAATTCATCCATAGTTGTCACGTAAATAAATGATGACGATTTCTTCTTCAAATCAACCTCCATAAAGACTCTTATATTAGGTCAGAAAGAGTTACATTTTCCATTTGGGATCAAAACCTTGCCAAATTGGTCAACACACATATCTACAAAAAACCTCAAATCAACAAGAAGTGCAGGAAACTTGAACCACAATGGATAGTTGGCTTGACCACAATCCTCCAGGTTAAAATCAACTCTCTAGGATTGTACATAAGTTAGGGAACCCTCAATATGTCATGTACCATATTGTAGAACTTGTTGAGCTACTGATTCAGTGTTGAATAGGAGACAAACATACTTATAACCCAAACATCAATATGAATTCAAAGAAAATAATTTTTCCTCCCAATTCAACAAGCATCATTTATTGAAAGCCACCTCATCTGGCATGTGGTGAAGGAAATACAATGTCACCACACAACACTCTAGATTATGGAATCCCTCTATATACTCCTTGTTACTAGCTTAAAATAATTGAAATCCCCTTCACTCGGATCCACATTGGTTTGAGTGGTAGCGATATTATCCTTTTCAAAGGATGGGGCCGAAGAAGCGGGTTGAGTCTGTGGATGCACCTAAGTTCGATCAATAGCATCCTCTCAATTCTAATAGAGTCTAGTTAAGCATAAATAACTTGCACAATTGATTACAAATTTGGATAAATTATAACCAAGGTAGAAGCATCCTTTTGGGAGATAGAGTTCTCCTCCATCATCTATACTTTTGAGTAATTCCCTACAGTTTCAACTAGATAGGATTGAGTACCAGTTAAGACCCAAGGGTTGAAATGAGGCAGCGACGACCATTTTGTTGCATTACCTACTCGTGGAACCACAATCAAAGAAATGTTTTATTAAGAGACACGACAATGTTGCAGGAACCTTTCAAATTGTGGCAATCAAGTGACACATACTCCAAGGGTGATTGTTCCCTTGATTGATCACATCTAGCATACCCCTACCCATCCGAATGAGTAGGAGTGGCATTTGGAGGTAGATCAACCCCTGAATCTATGTCTATTGTGGCTGGCCATAGCCACACAACACCTACACACTATAAACCTCACGTGCATTGACTAACCTGACTGTTCTTGCCTCGGGATTATAGGTAAACACAATTGGGATTATAGGTAAACACAATTGATGGATTTTTTTTATTATCGTTAGTTTATTTCGACTTTTTATCTTCTCCTCCAAATGAGATGTTGAGCCCTATTTTCCTGTTTTTTGTGGCCTCTTGAGTGCATCCTTCTTGTTCACCATGGGTTCGAGAGTTATGTTGGTAGCCCCGATGTTGATCACTTCTCTGGGAAGGATGTGCAATGGTTATCACCTCCTCCCTCTCTAATTATATGAGTGCTCCCTTTCTGTCTTCATCATCTAGAATTTGTACAATATCTTTATGTAATGTGTCCCCAAAACTTGGAGCAATGGTTTGAATTGAAAATGATGCATTATTAAGACAAAAGGTTTTTATTAATGGTTGATTGTTGATTGGAAACCAATTTCAGTATGTTGGTAACTCATTTTTGTTGTTTCCCTAGTTCCTTGAACTCGGTGGGTGTTGTGACCAGCTCAATAGCATTGCGTAAGTCTTTGAGAATTGGACTCAATTCATGTAGTTGAAGGATCAACCGATGAGACTGTGATTTCTCTGTATGTCATTATAGGATGCTCGATGGCTCCGTAATCATCAATTGGTGTGCTCAAGGTTTTCAAATATCTAGAGGCCATGAAGAGACTAGTAATAAAATTTATGGTCTTCTTCATGTATTTACTTATGAATGTTACATCATCTAAAATATTTGTCTTCAAAACATTCGTAATAATAAATGAAGTTCTCTTCACATTTTTCTTCTTGTTAAAATATGTATTATTGTCATCTTTGATAGCAACCTACTTGCTTTTCTATTTGGACCTCTCGTTCCAAAATCTAAACTACACTTGACTTATAGTTTTTTTTTTTTTAAGTTATTTTGGTCTGTATGTATGAAAATTTAGGGAACATGAAAACACATAAAGATATTTGTCTTGTCATTTCCACGCTCTTGGCCATTTTTTAATTTCCTATGTGATGGCATCATCTTGGATGATCAACAGTAGTGGGTACACCTTTATTTTATCACGTGCGAACATCTTTCACTGGATGTAGGTATTATCCCTTTCAACTTTGAATGACAAATATTTGTCTTAGTTATTGATGACATACTATAAAACCTAAATTGTAGCTTGAATAGTGCTAAGCATGTTGGTATACCTTTTTGTGAAGCATTTTTCATTGAATTCTCTGTTGTCCATGTCTTTAAAGACATGTCATCGTGCAAATGTTTTTGATACTATGCATTTATTAGGGTTGGTCATCCTATTGAACGTATGGTTACATTTACGAAATGCACGATTACATTTTCGAAGTGAGAAGCATTGATAAGAGTAATTTCCTGTAATAAAGTATTTATTTGGTTATTATAATCAATTAATACTCAATTTTATGGTGGAATGCTCTGATTGTATGCATGGTAACACAGTAGGTTAGAATAGGAAATGTTATTTGCGCTTCTAATTTATGTTTGCTTATATATTAGGTAATTGGAAGCGTTACATGCAAAATCATTTGAATACGAGCATATTCATCGTAGAAAAGTAAAACAGTCACGCTATTTTTCGTTTAATTTATTCACCCACGTAACAGTTCGGGGGGAAGAAACAAAAACCCAAACACTCCTCGAAAGGCTTCAACTCATTAGTTGTTTGGAAAATTATTTGAATACGAACAGATTCAATTTAGAACAGTCGGGGTTAGTTTGTTTAATTTATTCACCCACATAGCGGTTCTGCTGGAAGAAGAAAAGATCCAAGCATTCTTCCAAAGGCTTGCACTCATTCGTTGTTTACAGAATTATTTGAATACCAGCATACTCAACATAGAGCAGTCCGTCTATTTTATGTTTAATTTAATCATGCACGTAACGCTTCTCAGTGGAAGAAACAAAGATCCAAAGGTTCCTCCAAAGGCTTGAACGCATCAGTCGTTTGCACAATTATTTGAACGCAGGCATATTTAATATAGAGCAGTCAGGGTATCTTCTTTTTTTCAAATTCACCACATAATGGTTCACATAATAGTTCTTTGTCAATCATCCATGACCTCATCCAGCACCAATGTCTCATATAAATACATTTGGAACAATTTAAAAGAAAATAATATCCATTTTCAACTCTTTTAACATTAAAAAAAAAATTAACAATTTTAAAACTTTTTTTCCCGAATTTTTTTATCTTGAACTTATATAAATATAAGGTGATTTACAAAACCTGTTTCTGTCCAAAAAACAAAACAGATATAGAGCAGCCAATGACTACCTGAAAAAAACATAAATGTTCTACTCACTGTGGAGCTGGTTTCTCAACAGCAGAAACACTAAATCAACTGAAACGCTGAGGGAAATGATGCTGTGAGGAAGAATGAAAAAACAGCAAGTTTCGGACCATCTAAATTCTTACCGAGCCATTCAAAATACTCAGTTTTCAAATATATTTAGATGGGTATGCAAGCTTTCTTTTCCATTTTCCCAGTGATAGATTGACAGCCTGCCTTTTGGCTCCTTTAAAGCCCGCTTTGGCAGGGCGTCCGCCTCTTTATTATGCTCCCAGTAAATATGCTGAAAATTAAGATCCTTAAATTGAAGAGAAAGTTCCTTAATCTTTGATTTCCAGCCATCTAAATTCACCACCTGTAAATTGCTCTTGTTGTTCATCCAATCGATAATGACTTTCAAGTCCCCCAAGATTTGGATTTTGTCGATTTCCCAAAGAGAAGCCAAAGTTAAGGTCGCCCACAAGCCCAGGAGCTCTGCCTTGGTATTTGTGCCCACGCCACAATTAAGGTACCATTTTGTGACTCTTGATGCATGAGATTTGAAGATCCCACCTGCTGAACAACAATTCCCTGTTTGTAAGGCTGCCCCGTCGAAACAGGCTAGCGTGAAACCATCTAAGAAAGTAATTTCGCAAACTCGGTTTGGAATGGAAATTACTGTGGTAGGCTGCCAAGTAAAAGAGACAACAATCCTATAAACCACGACACGAGGAGATAGAATGCAGCCCTCAAAAATCACCTGATTCCTCTCCAACCATATATTCCAACATGTATAGGCTGCCAAGCTTACCAGAGACGAGATATCACTTGACCACATCGTTAAGCAATCAGACACCGAGCATCCATCCCAAAGGTTTTTCAGATAGAAAATTTTTGATAAACGATGCCAAACTGTTTTTGTAAATGAGCAATTTATTAACAAATGATTGGCACTTTCCTCGTCGCTGTTGCACAGCCCACACACCCTCGGTCCAATCCAACCTCGTCTTTGGAGCACATTCCATGTGAGTATTTTTTCAAATGCTGCAAGCCACAGGGACAGTTTTAGTTTTAAAGAAAGAGGACATTTCCACAGCTTTGGAACCCAAACTTTATCACTGTGAAAATCCAAAGGTTTTATGAGAGAAGAATAAATATTTTTAACCGAAAGAACTCCTGATG
>SNQJ01S0119544.1:24952-52286 GCA_010110895.2 Picea sitchensis
AATACTTATCATATAAAGAAAAATAGGTTTTTACCCTGTATGGGTTTCCTCGGGAACTATCTGTCTCTGTCTTTCTCATATATGTGACTGATGTTGAATGTGCCTTTGTTTATTTCTCTTCATTATTGTGATCATCATTAAGTGCCTTGTAAATATTTCAAAAACAACATAATTGTTTAAGCACGGTAACAACTGATTCACCCCCCCTCTCAGTTGTCCAACATAGCCTTCAGCATGAACCACGGACAATTGGATCCAAAGGAATTGGAGACCACTGATAAAAAATAGTGTAACTTGCTATGCGATGGGAAGAGGATTCTTTATCTTTCAATTCATTTCTCAGGAAGACAGAGATCTCATCTTCAGGAAGGGGCCTTACTTCATGGGCACTCAAGGGATTTATCTTAATCCCTGGACTCCAAGCTTCGACCCAGCTTTAGAAGTCCCCAAAGACGTCCCAGTCTAGGTCAGGCTGCCTAATCTGCCAATCCACTGCTGGAATCCCTCTTCGCTTCAGGCGATCGGGAATGGGTTGGGACAATACATCGAGCAAGCGGACCCGAGAGACCAATAATTCTGCGCAAGAATCTGTGTGGAAGTCGATCTGGAGGTGGGACTACCTGAAGCGATAAAACCTAAGGTCGAGGATTGGAAGCATTACCAGAAGCTGGACTCCCATTCAAATGCAGGGGATGTCATGAATACGGTCATTTCCAGAGGAACTGCCCTAAAAATCCAATCACCGAAAAAGCAGGGGAAGAAGGCTGGCAACAACCACGAAAAGGAAGATCCAACTCCAAATCTAAAGGCCCGAGGAATGAAAAGACAACCCCCATTCAACCCAAGGACCCAGGAAATAAGTTAGACAAAGGGAAAGAGAACACCTTCAAAATTCTGGCTCAGGAAAATGTGGAGGAAAAAGCAGAAGAAAACACATGGGAAAAAGCCCCAATGGAAGAAACAAGTGAAAATCCGATCCTTGAAGTCAGAGAAACCTAAATGATGATAGAAGAAGAAGAGAAACGCAAGTCTCCCCAAAAAAGGAAGCAAGTCCAGACACAGAGAAAGGGGAGGTCTCATCAGATAGCGAGTACGAAGGAGCAAGTGGTGCTCGGGTCACACCAAAGAAAACAAGAAGAGGTAGGAAATCTAAGAAAGAAGAAAGAGACAAAGAAACCTACAAAGATGTCCTAAAAGGATCGCAACCAACAATCAGACAATTGATCAATGTCAGACAGACAAGGAAGCACTCCAAGGCCTCCCAAGGAGGCCAGCCATCCCCCCAAGGTAATTGATGAATCTAACTTCCTGGAATTTTCGAGGATTTGGTAGCAAAAGGAAAGAAGAAGAACTTAAGGAAATCATAAAATCCTCGAATACAGATATCCTACTCCTCTAGGAGACCAAGATGGACAACCAAGACTTACTCAAAGCAACAACTGACGTATGGAGAAGCAGCCAAGGAATAACAGAAAACACAAGAGGTGCCTCTGGCAGGTTAGGCACCCTGTGGAATACCATCAAGTTTGAGCTGATCAACTCTAACACGAGCATGCATTGGATCCACACCAAACTCCTCCACAAAGCAACGGGTCGATTGGTAAGTCTATTCAATATCTATGTTCCGCAACTGTTAATGGAAAAAAGGCAATGCTGAGAGACCCTAAAAGGCTATTTACTACAAAATGATCTAGACAATATCATTATTGGAGGGGATCTAAATGTGACCCTAGCTCAAGATGAAAAAAAAGGCAGCTCCATTGTGCGAGACCCAACAAGAGAGTGGGTGGAAGATCTAATGTCAGACTGGGACCTAGAAAATATCAAGCCTACTAAAGGCAAGTACACGTGGTCAAATAAAAGGGTAGGACCAGGGCATATAGCAGCCAGACTGGATAGATTCCTCGTCCAAAGCTCCTTCTTGATTTTTGGACTCTCTACCACCTCTGCAGTCCTCCCTCATAGCGTGTTAGACCATAAGCCCATCCCGTTAGAAATTTTGATTGACAAAATCCAGGGACCCATACCTTTCAGATTTAGCCCAGCCTAGTCCCAAGATAAAGACTTCCTAAAGCTAGTGTCCATAGTCTGGAATGGCACAGTAAAAGGCTCAACCTTCTTTGTGTGGGAAGAAAAACTAAGGAGATTAAAGACAACACTAAAAACTCGGGCAAAGGGTTAGGCAAACCCAATTAACTCCCATCAAGAAGCCCAAAAGCAGCTAGGGAAACACCAACTGGAAATGGAAAATAAGGAGATCACCCAAGAATGCCTGCAACAAGAAGATCATCTACAAAGACAATGGCATAAGGCCTGCAAGGAGGAAGAAAGATACTGGAGGCAGAAATCCAGAAGCCTCTGGCTGGAAGCAGGAGATAAAAACACAAGCTACTTTCACAAGCAAGATGAGGCAAGGAAGGAATTTAAAACAATGATAGAAATTCAGGTTCAAAACCAGAGAATCACTGATTTGGAAGGCATTAAAGTAAAGGCAATTGAAACCCTCGAAGAACTCTATTCAGAAACGCAAAGGACTGATATAGACCCCAAAGAGTACATGCTCTCCCTCATCCCAAATCTCATCAAGGATGACATCAACAATAGTCTAATTAAGGAAGTCACACAACAAGAAATAAAGGAGGCACTGGATCAAATGAACCCTGACAAATCCCTAGGCCCGAATGGATTCACTGCAAGATTCTATCAGCAGAGCTGGGATATAATAAAATCAGATCCAACAAAGATGATTTAGAAATCTCAAACAAGCAGCAAGCTAGGAGGTGGAACGAATTCGACCTTTCTGGCGCTGATCCCGAAAGAAAAAGGAGCAATCAACTTCAACAGATTTTGACCAATCTCCCTCTGCAATACGAGCTACAAAATCCTCACAAAAATAATAGCCAACATAATTAAAACAATTCTCCCTTTAATCATTCCCAAAAACCAAGGAGGGTTCATCAAAGGCAGGCACATAGTAGATAATATCATCCTTGTGCAAGAGGCCCTGCACTCAAGCATTCAGAGAAAAGACAAAGGTATGATAATAAAACTTGACCTCGCTAATGCCTTTGATAGAGTTAGGCATAATTTTTTATTTAAAGTCATGGGAAATTTTGGGTTCTCCCCAGCTTTTGTAAACTGGATCAAAGCATGTATCAGATCACCTTGGATAGCCCCTCTTGTGAATGGAAGGGTAACAAAGTTCTTTCAAGCTTCCAAAGGACTCAGGCAAGGTTGCCCCCTCTCCCCCCTCCTCTATGCAATTCAAGCCTCAGTTCTGAGCTTCCAACTGGAGCACTCCCAGAATCAAAACAATCTCCATGGGTTAAGAATAGCGCCAGGGGTGAAGGACATAAATCATGCCCAGTTTGCGGACGATACTCTGCTATTGGGAGYGAGMTTGCATACAAYAAGRAAATTCAAGATTGAATTGGMAKCTTACACTGAAATCTCAGGAAGTGTCATAAKCCATGCCAAAAGTAAGATCTATGGCTGGAATATAACGCCAAACGAAATGTTGGGAATTGCTAGGACACTGGGAATGGAAGGCTGTACCAATTGGGATGCCTTCAAATATCTTGGAGTCCCAATCTTTAAATATGCCCTAAGATCCTTGCACTGGAATTTTTTGATTGACAAGATAAAGAATAAAATAGCCTCCTAGGGTGCAAATTGGTTAAACCTGGCAGGTAAAGTTGTCCTAATCAAGGCAGCCCTAGGAAACATTCCAATCTACCAAATCTCATTGCTTATGGCCCATGTCTCCATAATAAAAAAAATTGAAGCAATGTTTAGACGTTTCCTTTGGGAAGGGGGAAAACAGTCAGGGAGAAAGCTGCACCTTATAAGCTAGGAGAAAATCTCTAAACCTTTCCTGGAAGGTGGTCTCAACTTCAAAAATGCACACATTCAAAATCTGGCACTGGGGGCAAAGTTGCTTTGGAATCTAGTCACCGGGATGCCAACATGGAGTAAAAAAGAGTTATGGAAAAAGTACTTTAGGGGTCCAAGGGAAAGATGTATAGAGAGTCCATATTTGGAGAAAAGAGGCTCCCCTATCTTTGCTCTCTATCAAAAGACTATGCCCCACTTCAGACCTCATCTCACTTGGGTGCCAAGAAATGGGAAAAAAATCAATATCTGGCAAGACTCAATCATGGGGGATCCCCCCCTTGGGCTGAGACAAGATCTGGCTTGACTCAAAGAGTGGATGGTCACTCAAAAGTTAAACTCTCTATGGGACATCTCTATTTGGGGGAATGATGAGCACAATATGTGGCTAGGGTGGGGAATTGCTAACAGCCCCCTTGAATTAGAAGAGGATTGAAACGTCTTGAAGCTCTGCCTACAAGGGAAATCCCCACTCAAAAAAAGAGGAAAAGACAAACGAGGCTGGGGAGTGAGTTCAGGGACCTACACCACTGCAACATGGTATCAGCTCACCAACGCAAACCCCAATGTCCCTTTAAATCCAACAATCTGGAAAGCAATTTGGACATCCAAGTCCATCCCAAAGATCGATATGTTTATTTGAACTCTGGCTCACAAAAGCATCCTAATGGGAGAAAACCTTAGAAGAAGGGGGTGGGAAGGCCCCTATAGATGCATGCTTTGTCTTCAAGCAGAAGAAACCACAAATCATCTTCTTCTCACTTGTGCGTATTCCAAAGAAGTTTGGAGGTTGGCCCTGGGGATGCAAAGGGGTGTAATCATTCCATAAGATACAAGCAACCTTCTCCAAAACTAGGACTCCACCTCCCTTTCCAGACGAAGGAAAAAAGCCAAATCTATGCTCTGTGGAGAGTCCTCCCCAAGTTCATCGTGTGGAAATTATGGCTGGAGAGAAATAATAGACTCTTCAGGGACCTCAAAAGAAGTCCAGCCCAAGTTACAACCAAGATTCATGCCTTCTTTGGTGAAAGTGCTCCCCACTTCTTCCAAACAAAGAACTGTAGAGCGCTAGAGGTGGAAGAGGAACAATGGTTGGCTCAGTTTAAAATTCAAGACAAGGCGGGAGAAAAGGCCAACAACTCTGGCCAAGAAGCCTGGGAATTATGTAAAGGAAAACAAGAGTTTGACGAATGGAAGACAAAGAAAAATAAACACATTTTGTCCTTCGATGGGGCCTCCAAAGGGAACCCAGGCTTGGCAAGTGGTGGAGGGATTCTTGAAAGCCCCACCGGCTCAACAACTTTACGCTTCGCCTGCGGACTTGGAACTGAAACCAGCAATAGAGCATAAGCCCTAGCCCTCTGGCAAGGGCTTAATCAAGCAATCAGGAATAGTGTTCAGGAGCTGGTTATAATTGGGGACTCCCAGATAGTAATCAAAGCCTTAATATATCATTCCAAACTCCAAATTGCAAAACTCAATAACCTCCTGGACAAAATCCAACTTCTACTTGGGAAGTTTCGGTCTTATAAGCTTTACCATGTTTTACAAAATTTAAATGAGCGACCAGATGCCGAGGCCAATAAAGGTGCCCTCTTGACTGCTGGAACTTTGCAACTTAATGGAACAACATCCACAGTGGATATGCCATGACTCAAGGGAGAAATCCCACAAAAGGTTAAAATTCATGAGCTGAAAAGGAAAAGGAAGCATGGAAGAAGGATGTGGCCAAATCCAAAGCGCGTCAGGATTAAGGTGCTACAGGACAGCGCAAGGGGACATAAGGGACATCACAAAGCATCATGAGGTTGTTGATTTCTGCGGGGGAGGGGATGGAGCAACAAGTCACCCATACCCCTCAGATCTTGCAAATCGTATGGAGGATTCGACTATGAAGGAGGAGAATCTTTAATTGAGGAGAGGAACTCAGTCCCTCATACCAACCTCACGCAGAGACAGTCAGGAAAGAACGCAGTTCAACAAAGAGAAGATCGAGCACAGCAGCAGGTCACAAGGAGAGGAGAAGAAGCCGCCAAATATGGAATCCAACTTGGGAAGCAAACCAATCACAGGAAGAAAGGTTGAACGCAATGGACGTAGCTCTAGAAAATTTAAAGCAAATGTTGAACTACTAGCTGGACTTTCTTCAAAATCTGGATTTAGAAGCAGGAAGAAGACTGGAGAGGCTGGAAGGGGACATTACCACCACAAAATTCGATATCACTGAGGAGCTTGGTAAACTGCATAATGAACTCAAGAATCCCAAGAAAGAATTCGAGGCTAGAATCGCCCAGCTAAAGGAAAAAATGGCTCAGTTAAACAGTGAATGGAAGCGAGATCCAGAGAAGTAAATCAGTTTTCAAATCACGAAAGGGAGTTCTGCACCAGCTCAGCAAGAATGGCATTTTGTATAGAAGCCTCTACTGTAAATAAATTTGTAAAACATCCCACCCTTGGTAGGTCAGTATAGCCTCCATAAGGGCACTCAATCAGTAGAGCGTGGCTCACCATAGTTGTATTAGAACCAGTGGCTTTGCCACTATCTTTCTAATTAAATACCATTAACTGTTTTTGTCAAAAAAAAACTTAAAGTATAAGTCCACCCACCATTGATTTTGTGATTTCTTTAATAAAATGGAGTTGTCATGAATAAAAGAGTATGCTATGCTGATGGTCCTATACGATATAATTCCATCTTTGGAATACACATAATAACAATAATTGGTGGGGTTATGTTGTAGTTTAACATTAAATTAAATTAGGATTTAATAACAATGATTGTTGGGGTTATGTTGTAATTTAAAGTCAAAATTAATTAATATTTATTAATTTTAGGTTTAGTTTGTGCTTTTGTGTTGACTCTTCTAATTAAGGATTTATTCAAGAATATTCTAAAACCATGCACCTCACTAGTTTTGATTTCTCTACATATCATAATGATAATGATGGATAAAAATCATGGGTACAAATTAAAATGGAAAAAAATCATAGACAATGTGCGAGGGAAATTGGATTTATTCAAGAATATTCTAAAACCATGCACCTCACTAGTTTTGATTTCTCTACATATCATAATGATAATGATGGATAAAAATCATGGGTACAAATTAAAATGGAAAAAAATCATAGACAATGTGCGAGGGAAATTGGAGTATTTTCATATAATTTTTTTTATCATCTTTAAATTAAAACAGAAACTAACATACTTAAAAATTAAGCATATAAAATTATGGAGAAATTTTTAAAAATTTAAGTATCTTAAAGTGATTGAGATTTTGGAGAAAAAAGATTTCTGAACTTGTGTAGACTTTGGATTTTCACAATGGACTATGTAATGTTAAATTAAAGGCCAAGTGGATTATACAAAGGTATTTGTTCAAGCATTTTATGTGGGTGAAAAAGGAAGATTTATTAGATAACTAAAGTGAACCTAACATTTATGGGGATATACTTGCATTATCCCTCTAGCCACAAGTGATAGGGTATTAGTAGTGAGCCAACTTGTGTTATACATACAAGCACTTTATTAAGGATAGAGAAGAAACTTATATTGCACATATAAACACTTTATCAAGTATTAAAAATCCATATAAGTTCAAGTAAGTTATATGTGAAGTTAATATAGATATTCATATTAATCTTAAGCTCTAAACATATTAACCTTAGGCTCTAAACATAATCTTTTATGCTTAAGTGGTATGAATACATCTTCGACCCACCACATGAGATCGTGATGGTATCTTTATCCTACTAGAAGGATATGGGAGTAATGAATCTAAGTCTTGAGCATAAGGAATGTTCCTCAAGGTCTAAATGTCAAGAGAGAATAGCAAAGCCCTTAGCCCTTAGGCCTCGAACAAAGTTTCTTAGAATCAAGTACCATGAAAAACAACATGGACCCACACCTTTCTGAGGGGTTTTTGGACTTTGAGTTGGATATGTATGTCATTAGAAGGTTTTACACACCATGAATGGGTTGTGAGTCCTCAACTATCATCAAATAATGAAAATAAGTGCCTTAGGATATTTTGGAAGCTTCTCGAGCTCTAGAGCCTTGAACATGTCCTTGAAACAACAAACAAGAATTTTGTAGGGGGTTTTTGGTCGTTGAGTAGGATATAGGTGCCATGAGTAGGTTTTGTGCACTAGAAATGAGTGTGAAGGATTGAACATGGTCAAGAGGTAAACAATGGCCTTATTCCCTAATTCAAAGTTTTCGAGCTCAAGAACTGTCAACAACACATAGAAACCATGAAAGAATCCCTCTCTAAGGATTCTTTGACATCTAAGTTGAATATGCGTGCCATTACAAGGTCTTGAACATCATGGATGGGTTTCACATCCTCACACATAGTCAAAGGAGTGAAATAGGAGCTTCCAACCTGAAACCTTACTTCTCAAGGTCAAGTGCCATGGACGAGTCCTGGAACCACCACATATGATCTCTAGATGGTATCAACAAACTTGAATCGAGATATGGGAACCATGACTAGATTAGTTGTGAGTCAAGAATGGATCTAAAGGTTTAGTGAAATTTAGTGGACAACTACAAGGGCCTTGTGCCCTAAATGAATCTTCTTGGACTCAATCACCATGAAAAACACCTAAAACCCACAAATCATGCTCTCTTTTGGGGATCTTTTGACTATGAGTGGTTTACTAAGGGATGTTATGATGTTTTCAACAACAATTTCGGGTCTTTTAGTCTTAACAATGGTTAGGGAAGGATACCAAGTCCCTTAGGCATTTGACAGAGCTTATTTAGCTCAAGTATCATGAAAGTTGAAATGAAACACCACATATGACCTTTCTATGAGATCTTTGACTTTTAAGTGAGATATTATCTTCATGAATTCTTTTTGGATAGAATGATGGGTCTAGGGACTTAGACTATGGTAAAAAGGGAAAATAAGGGCCTTACACATGATAATGAAGCTCTTAGGCCTTAATCACTATGAAGAAGGTTTCCAACCACTCGCATGCCCTCACAGTGGGATCTTTAACCTCTGAGTGGTATCCCAAGCACCATTAAGCAATTTTACATAAAGGAGATGGGTCCACGGGCCTTGATTATGACTATTTGAGGAAAATACTTCCTATGCCCTTAAAACAAGGTTTTGGTGTTAATTTTGTTTTTTGAAACATGTCATGATGAGATGAGGGAGTTTTACATGGTTACTATTTCATGTAAAAATGTGTATGCATGCTTTTATAATGTATGCTCGTCCTTTGAATTCAAAAAAATAGGTAGGATTGTCCCATTCCTCTAAGTGTTGGATGAGTTGGCTACTTTGGTTTTAGCTTCGAAGTGATGAACATGGTGGTTTGGATTGCACAAACAAAAATAGATTCATTTTTCTAGATCCATATTATTATCTTAAGGAATCTGGTATTTGCTATTACAACGAGCATTGGAGGGGCGCTTGGTTGTGGCTTGGAAGGCGTCCATGCATGCATTAGTGGAAGGGTGTTGAACGAACACCTGGTAAGGAATCTGGATGGTACATGTTAAAAAAATGTAAATAAAAAAAACCTAAATATAGTAAAAGAAATCAAAGCATAGTAAATGTCTTCATAAATGCAAGGAAGTTATGAACAATAAATTTGACTAAGAGTATGCCTGCATCTTCAATGCACAACCATCAAATTAGGATTTTAAGATTAAAAGATCATTAATTGTACCCATTGTGACATTTGTATTTTCTACAATTTATATTTATTTTACCTCGAAGCACATTTGATTATTGACATTTGTATTTTCTACACTTTATGTTTATTTTATCTTTATTTTACCTCCAAGCACATTTGATTATTGATTAATGGCATTTGTGTTTTCTACCGTTTATGTTTATTTTACCTCCAATATAAAATCTTGTTTCGAGAATAGGCTTGCAATTTTTCCTTTTTAAAATATATTTCTATTTTTTTTTTTATAGACTCGTTGTATTATAGCAATCTACCTTCTTTTAATCATCAATTCGGTGAGGGTACATCAATTCGGTGAGGGTACATTAATTTGGATGACTAGATGTGCGATTCGTTAATTATTTTTCTTGCTCACCCAAATCATTTGGATGGCTGAACACGATAATCCATTCATTGCATTCCTTCTTAACCCAATGATTTAGATGGCTTATGAAGAAATATGCATAGATTACTTTGAAGATTACTTTTATGTTCATAGTATTTTCTAACTAAAACATAACTTTTGCACTCTCAAAAGAAGCCTCCCATCTTTGGTGGTTATCCCACTATTTATATATTTATATGTTACAATAGACGAGGGGTTTCCATATTTGAAGCCATAGGGTTTAGTTGTGATATTTTTTTGGGGGATATCATTTAATATATATATATTTTTGTGAAGAATTATCGTGAATAATATATGAAATAAATATACATAGTTATACTGTAAGTTTATATCAATGTCTTTATTCTATTTACAAAACTAGGTATTAGGAATTCTAGTTATTCTATTTACAAAACTAGGTATTAGGAATTCTAGAATGTATAGAGTTCTTAAATATCACAATATATGTACAGGGTATACATGTTAGATTTCAAGATTAAATGGGGATGGAGTTTTTAGACATATTTGTTGATATTTAAGCATGCTAATTTGACTAGTGATAAATTATATATATATAAATAATACATTTATAATATAATATATAAATATTAAATCTATATATATTTACATTATAGTATAAATATATAAATCTATATATATTTACATTATATTATAAATATATAGATATTTTATTTATAATATAACATATAAATTTAATAATTAATAATAAATTTAATAATTAATAATAAATTTAATAATTAATAATAAATTAATTAATGAAAACACAATAATGGAAAAGACATGTCTATTAATGAAAGGGAACTCACCCCAAGTATATATGTTGGGGCCCTCAATTGTAATCTCATATCATCTCATACAATATTTACTTACTATTTTTTGTTGAGATTTTCAACTATATGGTATCAGAGTATACCTATCTATGGTTGAAAGAAATTCAACATGAGAGTCATTTCTGAAACTAACTAAAATCTTTCAGTGACAAATCTCATAGATTTGCTTCAAATTTTTTATTTTTTGAAATTGTAGAGTAGTATTCGCGAGTGGCATGTGCATATAGACCGACCAAAGTCGTGGTCGCGAGCAACCTATGCACACAGAGAAACCATGGTCGTGGCCGCGAGCGGCCTATGCCTACAAAGCGACCAAAGTCATGGTTGTGCGCGACCTGTGCACATAGGGTGACCACATTTCCTTTGGTCGCGATTTTCCTAATTACAGGGCGTGACTGCCGTAAGGATGTGAGGTCCATAAAGTCTCACATGGAGATTGATAGTGAGGAGCAAGAGGGTCCGAAAGATAAGGCTACAGATCTCTCTTGCCTAATTGTTCATCCTTCAGACTATCGTGAGGATTCAATAGAGCCAGTAGAGCCAGTGAATCTACCTAGAGATGTTGCAGTAATTAGGAAGAGGCTAGCATGGCTTCGTGACACTTTGTAGGATGCAAAAGGGCATGCAAATTCCAGTGGTACTTTTAAGGAAATCAAACAACCTTAGAGGTTCTTGAGTTATATGGCATTAATGAGTCACATCATTGTTTCCAAACCTTCCAGTTATGAGGAGACAATAGGCCAACAGGTTTGGAAGGATGCCATGATGGAAGAGTATCAGTCCATCATGAAGCATGATGTGTGGGAGATTGTGCCGAGACCTGAGGGGAAATCAATGGTGACTTCCAAATGGATCCACAAGATCAAGATGCAACATCGGGTAGATATTCTCCCAAATTGGTCATGCTAATTTGACCAAGGGAAAATGATACATTCACTCACAGGGCTTTGCTAGTGGTTAATGGCCTAGGTGTAGTCTTTCTCCTTAGGCATGTTGATTTGACTAGGAGTGATAAAGACTTGAGATGCTAAAGCTTGTGTTAATAATGCGTGAGGAAATTATGTTTGCTAATGTAGTTTGGTCATTATTCGATAGAGTTCATCTCTACCAAAAGAGTTTGTTCATAGTATTTAGGAGGTTGTTAGATAGTTGGTTGGGAGAGAGATTCTCTCCAACTAAGAGTCATAGAATGGTATGAGGTTGAGATATTTGTTCAACTGATAGATTGAGTGATCAAGGTAGTTTGTTTATCTTGAGACAAACCTTGTTGTATTTATATGTATCATTACATTGGTTCAATAGAGAGTGCTTGACGCATTGTTAATGTGTAATACTCTACTCTCCCATTTTAAATTATCAGTTATTTCTTTTTATTGTTAATAAAATTTTATAGTAAATACAATAATTTAATGTTATAAAAAAAAGTCAATATATTATATAGTACAATATGAAAGAAATGTGTAATATCCATGTTTCAATAGATACTTTGAAGTTTAAATTTTATATAAACTTATGGTGTAATATCCATGTCTTAATTCATACTTTAATTTTTGTAAATATTTAATAAATTTAGCTCTATTTTTTTTTATAGCATACCTTTACTTCCCATAAAATAAGGTCTGAGTGGCACAAGGAGATATAATGCACTTTGATTTTGATTTCCACTACTTGTGGAGGATATTTCTCCACGTCTTCAATCTTCATAGGCTCCCCTACTCCCGATGCAACAATAGCTACAACACAAATATATATAAAAATATCAAAGTCATCTAAACATAAATTATATGTGAGAAGGGGAAATAAGGAAATCCCCATATGTCAAGTGGAAAAGATGGTTGGATGACTATTAAAAGAAAACTGGATGTTGACATAGCCCTCAAACAAAATGGAGTATAAGGGACCAAATTTGTTTTAACATCACTAGATCCACCAATATATGACCATGCACACAACTTGTGAATATTAGCAGCTACTCAATCGACCATGATTTTCAGTAACTCTATTATTTATTTTCCACCCAGATACTCTAATTTCACATGAATTGACCTTTGCAACAAACCTGAGACTACACAATGACTCACCAAATGATTTATTATTTGGGAGAATGTTAACAAACATAAGTGTTTTGGAATACCCTCCAAGGCATGGCTATATGTTGAAAAGACCCATTATAAATAATACATGCATAATAACATTAAACAAATAAGCATCTTTTATGACTATAAAAGGAAACTATTACTTGAAGCAAATATGTTAATTTTGAATTTATACAAGTTATGTGTTGATCCTTATTGGAGGCATGTGTTTCTCCTTATTGACTATGTTGACTATGGCCATAATGAAATCTACTAATATTAACAAGCTTTTGTTAAACTTATAACATAGGTTAATAAAGCATTGATTCAAATTTCCTTTGTATTTGGCAGAGTAAAAAAGCTAACAGAAAAAATTCCAACATTTTGAGACACATAATGAGATGCTTAAAAACATGTGTTTCTCCACTCCCCAATAGACTTTCACTACCAATCAAAACAACAAGGTTAAGCACTCCATGAACATGTTGCTCATTATTCTGTGAAAAAAATGCATTAATACCTTGCATAAGTGATTGTTTCTTATTTACATGAAAAATAATTCACTTCCAAATATTCATACCCTACAACATAGAAAATGGCCTTTAAAGATCTATTTACCTTATTTACACCAACAATTTAAAGTGTGAAAACACAATAACTTCGTGAAGATTGTTCACTCAGTGCAGTATTTCCTACTGTTCTGTAATTGATAAATGAAAAAAATAAGCCATAGTAAATTTAGAATCATTAGATCGACCAAGTCAACAATAACTATTGTTAACCAAAAAACAACCTCATCAAAGGAATTACTTATACACCTCTCATTAACAAACATATAAACTATGCAGATGGAAAACATTGGATTTGGCATGAAAATGGTTTTAAATCACTATTTGCGTAAATTTTAGAATAAATACAAATAAACTTCAAAACCACCTGCTTTGAGTTGCCTATTTCAGAAGAGATGAAACCTTTTCCCATCTTGTAACTTCAACAATAGTAACATCTAAGATAATGGTTCTCCCATTTGCATCATGTTTCACCACATGCAACTTCTCAGTATCATGGGAATAGGTTCAGTATCATGGGAATAGGTGTGAGAGATCACGTATGTTCTCATTATAAATTTCCAACATGGATGTCTATAAATTAAGAGTTCACAAAAAATGAGAAATAGACAGATCAAAAAATGTCCCAATGCTAAACAAAACTGAAATTCACATCTCCTGTGAACTTTTACAGGATACAAAATTCAAATATTTTCAAGGTAGCTAGAGACAATTGGTGAAGAGGAAATTTTAATTCACATCTCCTATGAACTTTTATAGGATACAAAATTCAAATATTTTCAAGGTAGAGGGAAGCAATTGGTGAAAAGGAAATTTTTTGTTACCAAGTAAAAAGTTAAACTCTAGAATTAAAAGAAAATATTCACCTACATATTATAATTCCAACCTTGAGCCCAAATATTTTGACTAAACTTAAAGATCTGTTCCACTGACCTTGGTATAAGACCCTTATGATGGAACTCATCGGGCCGACCAAGCATAATATATGTTTTCCCAAACCATGTTTGTCCATATGCAAAGATGCAGACCTGCAAGTATAATAAAAACCACTAAACGGGGTCAACAAAAATGTAACATAGTACATATCAATTACAAAGGTAATAGCCAAAGTATATTGTGCTCAATGTTGCTTTAAAATACCAACCCAAAATAGTATGAGAGATGTAAGTGCATCTACTTGTTCCAACATAAATGCCCTATTAGATCAAATGCAATTCAAGCTAGTTCAAAGGGTTATGTCAAAATGTAACTGAGTTGTGATATTGTAACAACGAAACCATCAAAAGAATACAACACCGCTACATTGTGAATATGAAAATATTAAACAAACAATCCTACAAGCTTAGGAAAATTGGATGCAACAATACATATAAAAAAATGTAGCAAAACAACATGAAGTAAATGGAAAATCTCTTAGGGTTTTTAAGATGGAATTCACTTATATATATTCAATGCAAAACAACATTTTCTCAAGGGATAGAGAACCAAGATTTTAAAGTCATGAATTCATAACAAATAGAGATTCAAGATTGTATAGTCATGATAAATGCATAATGGAGATTGAACAAAGATTTAACCCCAATTCCTTTGTCAGACTCCTCTATATCTTTGAGGCCTATCCATTATGTACACTGGTTCTTGTGTTTATCTCTATGTTTTTATGTCTATATGATGGATCCATGTTGGGTAAATAGAACAACACACTACATTTCATTCACTAGCTAATGGGAAAAAAAAAGTTGTAAACCAAACACTAGTTCAACTATTGAAGGGTTACAAATTAAATCATCCAAGAATGTGAGATATAACTCTTCCATACATATCCAACACTACTATGATAAAAAATTTCATTGCTCTACATAAAAATGCCAATTTGAGGCTTGTGTGGGATTTCTCCAACAAACTCTATATAATCTCCCTTTTGACAAAGGTAAAAGTAAAGGGTTTACTAAGGAAAAGTTAAGTTGTGAAGTTTGTGAAAAGAATCCAACACATACGAAATAGGTATAAGAATGATTACAAGAGGCCCAACAACAATGTAAGATAAAATACAAAGCATAGAGAGGATCATCATTTTGAAGAAGGGGACTTGGTATGTTTTACTTGAGAAACAAATGCTCAAGGGAAGATTGAAGAAATTGTCTTTTGGCTAAAACTACCACCATAAACACATATGTACTTTATAGAAAATAAAAAAAAAATAAAGTCGTTTCAACCTTCAATACTAAATGAAGATGAATCTTATCCATTAGTGAAATGTTTTCAGTTTGGAGAGAAAACCTGAAGATGAATATGCTTCATTAGTGAAATATTTTCAGGTTGGAGAGCAAACCTGGATGGAAGAAGAATATATTATGAAGAGTAAAAGTAGAAAATCCCATTATTGGAGAGCAAACCTAACTGAGATTTTGTCCTTTTCAGAAAATCCCAAAGATGACTACAGGTTGTTTAGGATTTGTTGAAAAGGACAAAATCTCAGTCAGGTCAAGTCATATGTGTTGCAATAAGTTGACGAGAAATTCACTTACGTGCTACAAAAATATGTTTTTTTATGAAAAAAAGTCACAAATGGAAGAGTTTTAAGCACTAAAGATATTTGTACATAATCTAATTAAAGGTTGGAGAACAAACCTAGATGGAAGAAGACTATATTATGAAGAGTAAACGTAGAAAATCCTAATGAGATGCATAGTGTAGACACAAATGCATCAATCCCAGAGATGAATACATGTTGTTTAGGATTTGTTGAAAAGGAAAAAAACTCAGCCAGGTGAAGTCATATACGTTGCAGCAGGTAGACGAGAAATTCACTCATGTGCTACACAAATATGTTTTTAGGAACAAAAGGCACAAATGAAGGAGGTTTGAGCACTAAAGATCTTTGTACATAATCTAATTGTTGGAAATAGTAATTACAAGTCAGTGAGATTCATGTCTCCACCGATTTTTCAGTCATTCAGTTTGTCAGTCTACAAATACAAATTCACAAGTTTACTCAAACTCAATTTTTTCAGTCAGAAAGTAGGGGTGTTATTTAATGGAGCCGATCTTTATCTTTCTCGAGTCTAGTTAAGAAGATAGAAGTCAGTCGATTTTTTTTTTCTTCTTTAATGTTGTGTCGGTTTTTACTTATACAAGAAGTCTCAATATTATCTATATATGTCTGATTCAGTAGGAAGTCGACATGCAGAGAAACAAAGAGTATACACACATGCAGAGAAGCATCAATAGTAGATGAAGGTAGTCGAAGAGGTATGAGATATCAATCTCTAAGTACGTGTAATCAAAACAAGCAAGGTCAAGATCAGTCACACAATGTAAATAGTCCCTCAATTCCTATGTTTATAGCCCACACTGAAACAATGCCAATAGTCTCACCAGTTGAATGCAATGTTGCTCAAAAAAGTCCTTGTGACATATGGTATTTAGATTCAGCCTGCAATAACTACATGATAGAAAACATAGAATTGTTTTATAGTTTGGATAAGTCAGTCCAAACAAAAGTTACTATTGGAACAGATATCCAAGTCACTTTCTTAGGCAAAGGAAGTATAAACATTTTAACTAAACAAGGAGAACAAAAGGTTATACCTAATGTTTATTACGTTTCTGGTCTGAAGAATAATTTGATGAGTACAGGACAGTTGTTACAGAAAGGATACATAATCTACATGGAAGATAATCATTGTGTGATTATGGATAGATATCCAAGAAATTAACTTATTGCAAGAATTCATATGAAAAGAAATAGAATGTTCCCATTAACATTGAAGCCAATCAAGAAGAAAAATACAATGCTAGTTGTTGGTAAAGCAAAAGATGCACAGTTAGACATTACATTTACAACAGAAAGTGTGTGCAGTTCCAGTGAAGGAAATAATGCGCGTAGTTAATCAAGAAAGGAGAAAAAGGCGTAGAAATGCAGGAAGCTTTCCAATCTGAAGTGTGGGATGATTCCTGGCTATGTAATTTCATATTTGGAAACTTAAACTTTGGATATCTGAAGCTGATACACACAAAGGATATGGTAAAAGGTTTTCCATTGATTGAAAAACCAGAAAGAATATGTGAAGGCTGCATTTTTGGGGAGCAACATAGAGAATCATTTACAGTTGGAAAGTCATATAGAGAAAAAGATCCACTGGAAATTATACATTCAGATATTTGTGGACCAATGTAAACTCCATCTATAGGAGGCATTACATATTTTCTGACATTCATTGATGAATTATCAAGAAAGACGTGGATTTATTTACTAAAACATAAATCTAACGCATTGGTTTGTTTTCAACAGTTCAAATCACTTGTGGAGAAGCAAAGTGGTTATTACATCAAGGTTATAAGAACTGAGAGAGGAGGAGAATACATTTCAAGAGAATTTTAGAACTTTTGTAAATTTCAGGGAATCTACAAGCAATTTACCGCGCGATATACACCACAAATGAATGGTGTCGCGGAAAGAAAGAACATAACCGTTATGGAAATGGCGCGCAATATGTTGGAAACCAAAAAAAATTCAAATGAGTATTGGGCTAAGGCAGTAGAAACCACAATATACATCATGAATAGATGTCCGAAAAAGAGTTTGAAGAACATAGTTCCTCAAGAATCCTAGACAGGTATGAAGCATAATGTGGCACGCTTGAAACTTTTTGGTTGTGTCGCATACGCACATGTTCCAGATGAGTTGAGAAAGAAGCTAGACAAAAAGGGACATAAATGAATATTTGTTGGGTATTATGAAGATACAAAAGGATACAAGTTGTATGACCCTATCACAAGAAAATTCATAATAAGTCGCGATGTTTAGTTCATGGATAATGAAGCATGGGATGGAAGCATAGCAAAGACAGTCAAAATTATTGATGCTATTGAGCATGATGATACAAAATATGAAGTGGTTCAAACACCATGTACAAGGCAGTGCACAGTTTCTTCTACAACTGCGACATAAAGCACAACACAAACTACTACAGTAAGACCAACAGGTGCGCAGTCTACACCTAGAGCACAACAAACACCAACAAGCAGTCCAAGTAGTTCTACATCTCCAAATCCAACATTAGCAATTTTATTACCAAGAAAGAGAAGAATTATGTGTGACATCTATAATGAGGACACAACAAATTCATTTTTAGTTTTTTCTCTGTTTTCACAAATAGATGATCCATTAACTTTTAAAGAAGTTGTCAAAGATGATGTATGGACACAAGCCATGGATGAAGAAATCAGATGCATAGAGAACAATCAGACATGGAAGTTAGTAGATGTACCTAAAGACAAGGATGTGATAAGTGTGAAGTGGATTTATAAGACCAAGCAAGATGCAGAAGGAAATGTGCAGAAGCACAAGCCAGGGTTAGTTGCAAGAGGTTTTACATAACAACCTAGAATCGATTTCAATGAAACATTTGCACCAGTTGTGTGATGAACACAATCAGAACTGTGTTATCCATTGTCACACAGAACAGATGGTCAGTTTATCAAATGGATGTAAAGTCAACATTTTTGAATGGACATTTAGAAGAAGAAGTATATGTGGAACAACCACAAGTAAATGAGGTTCCAAGACAAGAAGACAAGGTGTATTATTATAGAAAGACTTGCCTCACCCTATGCAATATTGGAGAGAGGGCCTTATTCCATTACTCCATGCAAACATACTTTCCCTGATTGATAAATCCAGAGACAAAAAAAAATATTTTTCCACTTGTACGCACCTCGAAAGCTATACAACAAGCGTATACTCTGGCTAATCCACTACAACCCGTGTACATCGGGATTTGTGCTAGAAAATCAAAATTAAATGTCGGGTTTCCATGTCACAACAGGAGATCTTTGATCCTTGGCCTTCCATATACTGGAAACGTTCTGAATCATCCCTTCAGTTGCATTTTGAAGGCTATAAAGAAGCCAATTCTGAGCTATGGAAAAGGAGGAGAGAATTCAACTTTGAGAGCAAAGTAACTCTCGAGAAATTATTGCTTCATTATTGAGTTTGCATCCCTTTGTCCTTTAAGTCTGAACACAGTGTTTGTCCCCCAAGCTCTTCCATTATTGATGGAGAACCTCTTTGTCTCCCTTATATGAGCTTGCCTTTGGTGGAGGATTGAAGTGGTGGAGACCCAGCTGGAAGGAACTCAGTTTCTTGGTTCCAAACCGTGCCGACATGGAAGTCTGTAATGTTTTCACTTATGCTGATCATTTATTAATAGAAATACTCCTTTCCCGTCCAATTGATATCTTGCAAATATATGTGTTATGATCCATGGGCATGTTTGTTTTGTATATTGATGGATTATGATATCTAATGTGCTAACCTGTTATATCATCACTATATTCTTGTTCTGCTTGTTTGTTGAGAACTTGTTGCAGGTATAAAGCTTTGGGTCAAAGTGTTCAACGGTGGACATCATCAAATGTTTGGACGAGGTAAGCCTCTTTCTTACTTCTCTTGCACATTAGTTTATATAACATATGTTGGAATTGAGTTGATTTCTACAGTCATACCTGTCTATTGTGGTTCACCCTAGCCATAGAGAGATTTTCCTCGTAACAGAATTGGCGAATCCACTGGGGATGAATCTTCTTTCTTAGGGTTTGAAGTACTTTTCTCCTTAGATTGCTCTTGTTTCTATTGTGGTTCTTGTCGTATCATTGCTTGAAAACTCCTGTTCACTCTGGGTCTGATTTTTCAGCCTTTCTCCTTTGCCTGGCCTTGTTTCAAAACATATACACACCTTTTTTCTTGATAGTCGCATATACACGCAGGTTGTCTCACTGCAAGCTGCGTATATACGCTTTGTTTGCCCAAACAGTCGCGTACACCTTTTTCCTTGCCTATTTGCTTGGTCTGGTGTTTGATGGGTGGGATTTGATTCTTATTGAACCTTCTTAGGTCTTTGTAGTGCCTGTTGAGTACCCATGGGATGACATGAAACCCTCTTTTGGTTGAATTTTTGGGTGAAGCTTTTCTCTTCATGTTTTCATTTTTATTGTCCTTGTACATTGGGCCGGGTGTTTCATTGCTTGATATCCTGCTTGAGTCATCTCTCTTTTATACACAATAGGGCTATATATCAAGTTACTTTTCAACCCATGCATTTTCAGTTTCAATATATTGAAAATACAAAAAAAAAATAGGCATTTTTCATTGCTTGGCATCTTTTGTCTTTTGAGTTTTTATCATTAGCTTAGTGCATACAGTGAAAGATTGCATTTTTTACTTCTGAATCACAAAGTTGAATTTGAAAATTGCATCGCTTTTAAGAGCACATCATACATTAAAAGTTAAAGTTAGATGTTGCATTATTTTCGTATTTAATTTCTTGCAGAGTCATAACACCATGAGTTTCATCACCATATCTTTTTGAGTAATCATGGCCATAAAATGAACGCTATAATTTAAAATTTATTAGTAACGATTTTATTTTCTAGGGTGCACAAACTAGCCTAGGATTTAGTGCTTTGGAATAGGATTTTGTGAGTAAACTTCTGCAAGGCAATAACATTAACGTATGTGTCTGAGAAAGGGATTTGATAAGTCCATTGTATAATTAGTAAGATGAGGAGGCTCCATTCACACCAGAGTTAATCATGAGGTCGCGAGAAGTTGGTTGAAGGGATATCCCCTAGATACTCACCTAGCATCATAAATATTTCTATGTATTTATTCGTATTTGGGGATCTTGCTAGTGTCCATATCTCTGTGAGAGGCACTGCTTTCAATGTTTTGGGATTTGCTACCCTACCCATACGGTGATCCAGACTTATGACTTCTCGCCTGTGCATTGGTTAATAGTGGTTTATTAGTTTCTTGACTTAGGTATCTCATAGGTTACTTGTAGGGGTTATTCTGAAAGTACCCTGGGTTAGATAGGGGTTGGACAACACACAACCTTTATGGAGGATTACCTCTCTGGGGGGGTCTTACTGATTGGTTGTTAAGCCCACGAGGGCACCTATAACTGATTATGTTACCTCCGATCTCAGGTCCCTCTTGGATGAGACATACCTTCTTTAGGGAGGGAGGCCACTCAACCACTTATATGGATCCTAGCATTGGATCCCGGGGAACCATGGCCCCAATACCTGTGTCTTTGTTTGATATGATCCATGTCCCTCAACCCGCTTTCATGACAGGAGGTTGGAAGTTCCCCTCTTACGGATCCAATCCTAGTTATGCTCTTTCAGGAGCCCATACTTAGATGGGTGCTTATTCTGCCTACTAATCCGTCCACATATCCTCTATCTGCCATGTCAGTTCCTTTGAACACTTTTTCCATGCGAGTCCTCATGTATCATCGGGTGTTTCATATGGGGAGAATTAGTTTTACGGTTCGGGCTACCCGCTTCATGGATCCCCTTCACAAGGGGGCAACATATATCCTCACTCGAATAATCCTTATCATACATCCGTCTTTTCACAGACTCCAGTGATGATGCTCGTTCAGACTTCTCTGAATCAATTAAACGGAGGATACTACCTTTCTAGACAAGGACAGGGGGTAAACCAAGATCCTTCCTAGCCTGCAATGTTTCAAAGTCAATCTTTCCCTGTACCTTGGCATCAAATGACGCAATCCACCGCTAGTCATTCACTGTCATTCATACTAGAGCTCCATCACCAACCTCTTCCAATCATGTTGGAGATGGGTCGACAACTTCTACAAGTTATGTTGACAACCCGTACCTGACTGCTCTTAGTCATGCTGGGGGAACCAATTTAGTTGCCACAAGTTATATCAATGCCACATCTCCGACCTCTGAGCACCATGTAGGAGATGACTCCCCCACCTTTTCCTGTCACGTTGATAGTATGTCACCAACTGTCTTGAACGACACTGGGGGAATTCAGAAGCCCAGACACCTCAGACATAAGCCTAAATTCCTTTGTAGGACTTGTGAAGGAAGTCATCTTACTTGTTTATGTCCAACCACAACTGGGATACCAGAAGCGTGGGGCTCGTCTAAGGGCCCTTCAGATTCTGAGGCATCTATGGTTTCCTCGCACCTTGTTCCTTTGATTAACACGACAATAACGTCATTGCAATCCTCTCTTGATCACACCCCCATTCTCGAAGGTGATGTATCCCTTATCCCTGTTACCCTGCATACTCTTCAACCTATAATTGAAGAAGTGGTCGTACCAGTGCAATCTCTGGTCAATCCTACTCTCCATGTGGAGAGTGATGCATCCTTTGATCATGCCATCAACATTCCTGATCCCGCACCTTCTAAATGAGAGAGAGTCTTTCTTTCAACAAGTCCTCTCCCTCCTAGTTTTGAGGAGATCACTTTTGACTGGGATAGTTCCATGGGGTATCCAATCAGCCCACCTATGTCTTTTCCATTAAGAAACATTGTCTGATCTATCCCAGAGACTATCTGCTCAGTTAGTGCTTTATCCTCCTCGACTTGGAGAGCTTTGGGGTTTCCCAAGATTATGTCGGCTATTTATAGAATAATGACATTCCATAAAAGGATGGTACGGAAGCCTTGCCCCCCCCCCCATTACATATTGATTAGAACAACATAATTTGCCTTAGTTAAGCTCTTTTCCGACTCGTCTTAAAAAGCGAAAAGATTGTCAAGTGATTTTTCCCTTTCACACTTGTTAAATTGGATTTGAAAGATCATGAGTCTTAGTTAAGCTCTTTTCCGAATCGTTATCAAAAAGTGAAAAGATCGACGAGTGAACTTGTCTTTTTCACACTCGTAAATTGGTTTTGAAGAGATGTCTACTTGGCACAAGTTTATCCTTTTTTCACACCAAGTAGACTAAAAGACATAAAAAGTGACATTTTTTGGTGTTAAGTTGTGATTGCATCTCACACCCCTCCTTGCAGTATTGAGCCTATAGTCGGTTCTTGTTTTGCATTATAAACCATTTGCCTCAACATTTTTTCATCCTCAACCAAGCAGATCCTTGTTTATATCCTTCACAATTTGACACCCTATACCTAGGAGGGAACATTCCCTTGAGTGTCCATCTCTTGCATGCACTTCCCTGCATTGAGCATAGGTACGTTCCACTGCTAGAACTAGTTTTGCTTACTTGCGACACTCGTTTCGTCCTTTGTATCATAGCATTTGTTTGTTATGAAAAAAAAAAAGACGGGCGAGAAGGGAGTATTATCTTATATCGGAAACAGTCGTGTCTCCTTTGAACATAGCACAAAGTGATTTGATTCCATTCATCATAAATTTGGGTTTAACATGGCCTTAGGAAGCTGAGCTCGTTACAAAATATTCTCTACCAACTGGTTACTCTTCCAGTCCCTACAAGGAACTTCATTGATGCCTCATGCATAACATGATTTTATCATTGGGTCTATGTTGCTAGGGTCCACCATATGTCTCTTGCTCTTGTTCAAAGGAAGTCTATCAACCTGTGTCGACCACTCCTCAGAACTCTTGACTTTGCATGTCGTCCATACCCTCATTTTGTCTCAGAATCACATGATACTTTAGTCTTATCATGCACCCTGTCCCTACTTCCATCATTGGTAGGTAACCTTGAACCCAACAATCAACATTTCATCATTGGTCGTTGACTGGGTGGTTCCCTTGTGTTCGACGACAAGACATATATTCACACATTGGGATTTGTGCACAGTGTCTTGGATGCCATTATCCTTATTGGTGGTCTCCTCACCTTTGTCAAATTTTTTTCATCATTGGTTTCTATTCAGAGGGTCTTTTTCGTGTACCGCTTGCACTTGGGACACGCGAAAGATGCACAGGGTCATTGGTTCGTGAACTTGTTCTTCATCCGATTTACACCAAATCATGAAGCTCATGCTTTGTACCTTCTGCTGACTAATGAGAGATGCCTTAATGCTCTCCTTTTGGCGGGTCTCTTTCCATCGACATCAGCCCATTTATTCTGGAAATGAGGCCTAGAGTTTTATGAGTAAATTGAGGCTTACAGTCATTAGTGGCAAGCTCTCTCGCCATCGAAAGTTCAGAATACATCAATGTTTCCTGATCAATAGATTCTTCAGATCTTCGACACTGACTCCTCTATTCACACTTATAAGGATGTACTCGGTGCCTTGATACCTACTTTCATTATCGGTAGGTTGTCTCGTGTTTGTTAATGGTATACATCAATGACTGGTAATCAAACGATGTCTCATTGTGTTCGACCTCAACTCCTGTATTCACATGATGTAGACTTGCACCTTTGGAGGATTGTGTAGAAGACTTGAAGACATCACTATGTGGCCACAACTTTCCTGAGTTGTTGCCTTCTTTTCATTTGGATCATATTGTACTCCATGATATACAGATATCTTCAGTTTGGTTTTGAGATTGGTTCTACTGGGACTTTTTCGTGACTATGACAACTTTTTGGCATGTAACCGAATTTGTATTTGCCTATTCATGGCCACAGACACTTGCTTGGTATATTTTTCACATGGATCTGCCATGTATTTTGGCAGCCATGTATGCAAAGTCAGTACAGAATGTAATGAGCAATCGAGTTCGTCCAACTGGTTCTCTACCACTCCACTTTTGGGTTATTTATAATGTATTTTGGCCATCATAGATTCTCCTCTGACCTCACACATTAGGGGGCATATGTTATAGCAAGATTTGCCTCATCCTATGCAATCTTCCATGTTATCCACATTTTTGGTTATCAAGATGATGACATGATAATGACATGGTGATAGAAGATCTAACTCTTCTTTAAGATAATTTTCATGAAGAAAGTTACACTTATCAGCTTCTCAAAATTACACTTTTGAAGATAGTACGCAGGAATGCAGCGGTACATATATATTGCCACTAGCGAATATGATTTCAGCGGTACTGTCGATCCCCATTGCCGGACTTCCATGTATATTAATGGCGGGTCTTGATGTTTCTTAAGGAGAAAGCAGGATAGGATTGATCCTTCTAGAAGGATGAGTTGGAGTTGAATAGTTTGTAAAATTAATGAATCTCCGGATATCTTGGGATTACATTCTATCAAGTAGCTTAAACAATCCTTTCCTATATATTGAAGAGATGATTCATGGAAAGGGTTAAGGAAAGGAACAAATGTAAAGTGCTTAAAGGTAAGATATTGGAGAATTGGTGAACTATTGTATGGAGAATTGATTCTGCAGCAAACAAATGAGAACTGACCACCGAGGTGCTCATAAGTAGTGCCAAATTCTTCTGTGCATGAAGGCAAATGTGTGTGTCAAAACTAGAAGCCATTGAGAAAGGGAGACCTCTGACATCAAGGCTTAGGTTGTATTTCTTTTCTTTCGAGTTAATATAATACATGAATATGTCCCTTTCCCATAATGATGATATCACATTATTACATGATTCCTTGATCACATGTATACCTTTCCCATAATGATGATATCATCTTATTACATGATTCCTTGATCACATGTATAGTCTAGAGTTTTGAATATATTAATCTTTTTGTTGTGATTGGTTTGTGTTGTTGTGATTGGACGACGCAAGAGCATCGTAGCAGAGCGAGGATCAACAGAGATAAGGAGAGCTTTCATAAAGTAAGTACATCATCCTTTTTCTCTTATCCATTCAATACTTTAAAACTAGGGAAAGAGTAGTATTCTGTCACAGTTTGTTCCAGATCCAGGTGGATCTGAGGAGATTGGTCTGTGTCCGCACTCATGAATTTATCCTTGAACAAAATTGGCGACTCCACTGGGGAACCATCCCTTAGTTATTTTTGGTTTCTTGATTCTTTGTGGCCATTTGCTCGTATTACCTTTTTCTTCTGATTTGTAAACCTCTGAGTCTCTAGGATACCCTGAGACACCTTCTGGGTTACCAATCCAATCTGGATTGTGCTTGGTTTTAAAAAAAAATTCATATTTTCAGAGATTTCCGCACTGTACCTATTGACAGTCTGCGGAAAGTCTGAGTTTCCGCACCTTGCATATATAGTCCAGTGCGGATAGTACGCAGTCTGCACTTAACTTGACTGCGGAAATTTTATTTGCCCGCACTGTGTCCAAGGCTTGCCTGCGGACATTTTTTGAAAAGTTTTTGAATTCAAGTTTTGATTTGCCCTATAACTCAGTAAGGTTGATTCCAGTCATTTTGACTTTTCATTTCACTGGTTTACATCATTTTTGCTTTATTTGCCTCCTTGATCTAATCTAGGGTTTTTTAAGCTTGTTATTGCTTTGATTACTTGACTTTCGTCCTTTAGCCCTTGTCAGCATTTTTTCTTCTCTCTGATTACTGAAGTTGAATATGATATGTTGGTTAAAGATCAGTGACTGGGTGAAAGTTAAGGTTTCGGTGTTTCTTAGTTGATTGTTGATTCAAAAGAACAATTTAAGAGACTCCTTGGTTTGTTTTGCGTTCTTACTATCATTGAAAGTTTTGGTTGGGGTTTTCATTGATTATTTAATATTGGTGATTTGATTTTCTTTTCTTTGTCATCAAAGTTCTTCTTGGAAAGTGAACCATTTGTTTTCTTTCAAGTCTTGTGTTTTTTCTTTTTATTGCAAAAATCGAAAATCGAATTTGTAGAACTTTTGAGCTCTGAAGTTTTGAAAAAGGACATTTAGAAAAGTTTCATTGATAGTGGTTATTTGCATTGACGTTTAAAAGGAAATTGTGAATTGCATATGCTTTGGAGTGTTTGCATTTGAATTGGAAATCGTCTTCTCTCTCCCATAATTAGGATTCATTGAATGAAAAGATTATATTTCTTCATATCCTTGCATTGATTGGGTCAGAGTCATACATCATTGAGTTTCATTTCCGTTACCTGTGAGTAAATAACAGCCATTAAAACTTTACGTAATAATAAAATTGATCTAGTAACTCTTTTCTAGGGCTTTTACACCAACATATAGCTAGGCTAGTGCTTTGGAGTAGGAAGAGAGAAAC
>SNQJ01S0119544.1:52296-71250 GCA_010110895.2 Picea sitchensis
AGTAAGTACATCACCCTTCTTCTCTTGTCCATTCAATACCTTAGAACTAGGGAAAGAGTAGTATTCTGTCTCAGTTTGTTCCAGATCCAGGTGGATCTGAGGAGATTGGTCTGTGTCCGCACTCACGAATTTATCCTAGAACATTCCAGAGAGGGCATTATTCCATTTCCCCATGCAGACTTACTTTCCCTGATTGATAAATCCAGAGACAAAAACAAATAATTTTCCACTTGTACGCACCTTTAAAGCTATATAGTAAGCATATACGCTGGTTGATCCACTACAACCCGCATACATCAATATTTGTGCCAGAAAATCAAAATTAAATGTCCATGTTATCACTGAAATTTCATCCATTAATGGTTACAGAAATCCAACATTGTCAAACAGTTATGAGGTCACCCATGTACCAAAATTACCACAAAGCATTTCCAAAAGGTCCAAAACTATACAACCAGTGATAAAATTAAAGTGCACTATGACTACACAGGGCACGCGTGCACATGCGCTATCCAGAAACACAGGAAAAGCGCACATGCACACAATGCACGATTGTGGTCGCTAAAAGCCACACACATCTGAGAACGACACATTTATGAGATTGGTCAACCTCCCACCCACTTCTGGTTTAGCTTCCAAGTTGATTTGACACCCAAATCTTGGCTGAATCCGACTGGGTGGCTGGTCAAAGACCTAAAAATGCCCTAAATAGCCTCTTTTCACACTACAAGTTGGTTGCACAATACCTCAAAGAGGTGCTATAAAACAAGGCCATGGGTGCACTTCATTTTCAAGGAATTCATTACCAAAGTTATGCTGCTACTATTCTCTTGAGGAATCCTCTATTCTCATCAAGAGTATACTAGCACCATTACATTGGGCAATCCATATCACCTCTTGAGTGGATTAGCTTGGGATTCTTTCACCATTTCATTCAAAGTTGTAAGAAGAGATTAGTTGTGGGGGTCCGAGAGCCCTCCCTTGGAGGAAGAAGGGACCCATAGTCCTCTTTCTTCTTGGTGTTTTATTTCACTAATATAATCCTTACCATTGGTGACATGAGTCTTATTGGTTTTTTGTTCTTATGTCCTTATGCTCAATAGTTTAGTTGTTCTTTTATTTCTTAGTTTAATTATTAGTTTGTTCTTTTATATTTCTTTCTCTAACCCTTTCCTTTACAACTGTCTTTCTTAGCTAACCCAACTAAGCTTGTAAGCACCTCTGTTTTGCTCATTTAGGTGATAAAAGAGGCGCAACAGTCAAGTTTTCATGTCACGAAAGGATATATCTGATCCTTAGCCTTCCATATACTGGAAACATTTTGACTCGACCCTTCAGTTGCATTTTGAAGGCTATAAAGAAGTCAATTCCGAGCTATGAAAAAGGAGGAGAGAATTCAACTTTGAGAGCAAAGTTACTCTGGAGAAATTATTACTTCATTATTGAGTCTGCATCCCTTTGTCCTTTAAGTCTGAACACAGTGTTCAACCCCCAATCTCTTCCTTTATTGATGGAGAACCTCTTTGTCTCCTTTATATGAGATTTTATTTGGTGGAGGGTTGAAGTGTTGGAGGCCCAGTTGAAAGGAATTCGGTTTCTTGGTTCCGAACCATGTCGAAACGGAAGTTTGTAATGTTTTCACTTCTGTTGATCATTTATTAATAGAAATATTGCTTTCCCATCCAATTGATATCTTGCAAATATATGTGTTATGATCCATGGGCATGTTTGTTTTGTATATTTATGGATTATGCTATCTAATGTGCTAACCTGTTATATCATCACTATATGCTTGCTCTGCTTGTTTGTTGAGAACTTGCCTTAGGTATAAGGCTTTGGTTCAAAGTGCTCAATGGTGGACATCATCAAACATTTGGACGAGGTAAGCCTCTTTCTTACTTCTCTTGCACATTAGTTTATATAGCATATGTTGGAATTGAGTTGATTTCTACATTCATACATGTCTGTTGTGGTTCACCCTAGCCATATAGAGATTTTCCTTGTAACATTTACAGATTGAAGAAAGAACTGTACGGATTAAATCAAGCTCTGAGAGCTTGGTATAGTCACATAGATTCTTACATCACATAGAATGGATTCCAGAGAAGTGAATGTGAGACAACAATGTACATCAAAGAAAATCAACAAGGTAACATGTTAATTGTTTGCTTATATGTATATGATTTGATTTTTACAGGTGATTTTGGCATAAAAGAATTTAAGTTAATCATGAAGGATGAATTTGAAATGACTGATTTAGGGCTTATGATATATTTTTTGGGAATAGAAGTTCACTAGTCCAAAAATGGTATATTTATCTCACAATCTAAGTATGAGCATGAAATTTTGAAAAGATTCAATATGATAAATTCGAAAGCTTCCCCAACACCTGTAATAACAGGATTGAAGTTAATAAAGGAAGATGAAGTGTCCAAAGTGGATCTCACACTGTTCAAAAGCTTGATAGGCAGTTTTATGTATCTAACAACAACAAGACCTGATATTATGTATGGAGTGAGCCTGATTTCAAGGTTTATGGAAAATCCAAAAGAATCCTATTGGAAGGCAGGGAAGAGAATTCTGAGATATGTACATGGAACAAAATATTTTGGCATTAAGTATTCTACTTCATAAGATTCTATACTTATTGGATACACTGACAATGATTGTGGAGGCAACATAGGTGACAGGAAAAGTACCTCTAGGTACACATTTCATTTTGGAACAGGTATAGTATCATGGGCATCAAGGAAGCAACCCATAGTGACTCTTTCTTCAGATAAAGCAGAGTATGTCGTAGCTACAAGTGCATCTTCTCAAGCAATTTAGATGAGAATAATGTTAAAAGAGTTGTTGCAGGAACAACAGGAACCAAGAACAATATTTTGTGACAACAATTCAACCATCATGTTATCAAAGAATCATGTTTTTCACAAGAAAACCAAGAATATTGATACAAGGTGTAATTTTATCAGATAAATAGTGAATAACAAAGAGATATGTTTAGAGTTTACAGGTCAGAAGAACAAGTCACAAATATTTTCACAAAATCTTTAGCAAGAGAATAACTTTAGCATCTGCGTAGTAGTTTGGGATTCTGTGTAGTGACAAATGATTGACAATTTATACAAATTCAATTTATAATGTAAATTTTTGCAATCCCACCTACTTATAATTAAGGAGGAGTGTTGAAAATAGTAATTACAAGTCGGTAAGATTCAAGTATCCATCGATTTGTCAGCCATTCAGTGAGTCAACCAGTTTTTCAGTCTACAAATACAAATTCACAAGTTTATTCAAACTCGATTTTATCAGTAGACAAGTAGGGGAGTTATTTAATGGAGCCGATATTTATATTTCTCGAGTCCAGTTAAGCAGATAGAAGTCAGTAGAATTTATTATTTTCTTTAATGTTGAGTCGGTTTTTACTTCTACAGGAAGTGTCAGTCTTATCTATATATGTCTGAGTTAGTAGGAAGTCGATATGCAGAGAAACAAAGAGTATACACACATGTAGAGAAGCAACAACAATAGCTAAAGGTAGTTGAAGAGGTCTGAGATCTAAAGCTCTATGTATGTGTTATGTAAGTTGCACAAGTTGTTTAGAAGTCGCTGGAGCCGAAGATCATATTAGTTATTATATTCTATATTAGCATGCAACATCGAATTTTATTTTAATATCAAGTATTTTGTGTTATCAATTTCATGTGTATTTCTGAGTTTATGTGCTAAGTATAACACTGTGTTTTTTCTGTATCTATAAATCATTTCATTAAGTGTTTTATCACAGTGCACAATAAATCATGCAATCTGTGCAATGCGCAGTAAGTCCTAAGAGTTTAGTTAGGAAGAATTTTTGTGGTGCACAGTATTTGTAACTACACTGCGCACAGTTTCCCTATGCGTTGTGGATCCGAGACTAATTTAAGGTCATAGCTTCATTTCAAATTGGCATATGAGATCTTATTGATTGTGGGATAAGGGATTCCTCAACGCAGCTCAGAGATTGATTACTTTAATTTACAAAGGTATTGTTGAGATCATTTCCCAGTTCCGATATTTCCCTCCCCTTTCTATTTTCCCAAGTTTTTTTTCCCATTTCTTTTCCCTCTTCTATACTTACCCGAATTTCCTTATTTTCTTTCTCCCCTCTTTTGTTTTCCCTTTCTGGTTACTATACTTTGTCTTTTCTCAAAACGGTGGGTTCACGGGTTGGCGAACTCACGAGTTATCACCTCCATCCATATTCCCATAGCATGAGTTCGATCGACCGTCGTGTTACTCTATATTTAATCATTTTTTTTACAATCACGGGTTCATGGGTTCAAGGTTTCATATTCCAAGTTCTATGATATCCATTTTTCACACAAAGATTTACGATCTACATTATTCCCATTGGACTTATCGACCTCCTAAGTATCTCATCTCTCCAATATTGAGTCTGATCGACCGCATCACAACACTTAGCCTATTTTTGACCTTTCGCAACCGCGGGTTCGTGGGTTCCCGGGTTTTTAAGAATGGTTTAATGATACTAAATCATCATGTAGGTTCTGTAAATATCGTCATTAATGAGAGAAGGGCTCGAGAAGATTTCTCATTAAACTGCATTAAAGCATGATTTGACGAAGATTATATGATTGTTATATCTCTCAAGCGCTCATTGAAAATATTATCTGTATTAAAGGAACACTCTTGTCAAATTATGGCCGCAATAGATCGACAATATTTCTTCGGTGATACTTTGAATATTTTTGGGCATGAGGACTAGAACTTTCAGTGGTCTAGAGCATATTCCTACTATTCATCCCCTTCTTCTCAGAAGGAAGTGATATGGACATCCATAATTTCTTATGCAGGGTGTGTCCCTGAGGTTTTTGACTGCAAGGAATTGGTTGCATGGTGCATTGAGAAATATATACCAAGTCAACAAATTATTCAACTCCAATACCATTCTCCCATCTCTCTTTCACCTCAAGTGTTACGTAAGATTTTGAAACTCCTTGAACCAACACTTACTTTCAAAGGAGAGGATTGCAAGGATTTTTTGAAAAGGCACAAAAATGACCTAGACCTCTTTCCTGAGTTCTTGGAGAATCCTACGGCCATCCCTGAAGATATTACTAGGTTGCAGGTCGACTCGTTAAAAAACCCCTTTCAGGAAATTGCTTGGTTATTCACCAGGGTGATAGGCCAAGAAAGTATCGCCAGAATTTCCTGTATGATTCTTTATATCTTATATTTTACAATAAAAGAGAAATCTATTTTCGATTGGGGAAAATTGATTTCCATTGAAATCTCCTCCCAATTGTCGCAGTACAAAAAGGACAAGAAATTCTTTATGACTTCTTATTGGTGTTTGCGATGGCATATTTTTGTCATTTTCCAAAATTGTCTATCTGTAAAAGGGTGAAATGTGAACGTGACCCAATTACCTTCTGGTACCAAGCGTTGTGGAGACACAAAGCTTCCTTGCATTTTTATGAAGTTTTTAATGATTTTGTTTCGGTTTTCAAAGGATTATTGTTTGGAAAAGATACCCCCGAAATATCCGACCAGGAAAATAAATTCCTAGATAAAAAGGGGATGTTGGAGCAAATGGAAAATCACAATGTTATTAGGATTTTCGGTTCTAAGGAAACTCCCTCCTTTATTCCATGCCATGTATTTGATAAAATGTTTTTTATGGTAGTCACAAGGCAGTATAATTTATGGCTACACTTTTTTCATGAGAAACGGAAAAATAAATTCATACCCTTTCCTTGGAAAATTGGGGACTTTATATTCAGGAATATAAACAAAATCGATGAATTTGCAAACCACTTCCACAATCTGAATCTCAAATATGATTAAAAGATAAAGGGGTTTGGCCCTAATAGAATTTTTGTGCAACTTATGATGGAAGTAGGATTCAACAATTCATTTATCCATATTGTTCTGAGTGAAGAAGAAGATAATAACTTAGGCTCTCCTACTCACAATGCTAGTGACTTGGAAACGATACTCAGTACCAATGAGTTTTACAAGCAAAAAGGAAAGGATCCCAGCGAGAAGAGTGCCCAGTCCCCAAATGTTACTCCTGAAACTACAACATCTTGGATCAATGCTCCAACGTCCCACCCATCTAGAAAAGTGACCAACAGTAGTTCAAGCGACAGAAGAGAAAAGAATCCCCCTCCAGGAAAAATTGAGAGATCGCACAAGCTTCCTCTGAGAAAAAAAGAGGAAAAATGTCGTCAAAGAGGAAGAAGACTAGTTCATAGAAGGTGGCATCGATATATTCTCCCTTGAATACATGGAGCTCGAGGCAGATATAGAGAAGATGTTTCCCGCAATGGATCAACCAGGGAACATGGCCCATCAAAATTCATCATTGGAAATTATTGATAATAATACCTTCAATGAGGAAGAGTCATTTTCTTTTTAGAGAAATGTCTTTGACAAGGAATCCAAGAAATTGATTATTGAGAAAGGTGGTGTGAAGAATAAGAAAGGAAAATCTTGTTTAGAGGTTGACCTAAGAGATATGCGGCCTTCCCATATTTCTAGAATTCATAGAGAAACCAGAGATTCTCTGGATGACTCCATTGGTGGTATTGAAGTGGAAAACACGAAGTTGAAAGAAAGGATCAAGGAACTGTAAGACGCCTTAATGCCTCTTCCATTGTTGTCCAGTCCTTTGACAATAGCTGGACCCACCACACCTGTTGCTAAATTGAAAGGATCCTCAAGCCTACTTACATCATCCAGGAGCTATGTGGAAAGAAATATTAAGAAAAGAATGGCATTGATCACAAAAGCATGGGAAATTTCGAAAAACATGGTTTCTTTTGGCTCGAGGGTGCATACCTTCCACGAGTATTTGCAAGCCGACCTAAAGAATGAAGAAGGTTTTTACCTTGATGTTCTAGTACCCTTTGGAATCAAAGTTTCCAATATGACAGAACTAAGGAGAAGAGAGGAGGATTTCCCCTCTCCAAGTCGGATAAAACAATTGAACGCATGATGGAAAGAAAAGATAAAAAACTTGAATAATATTGTTCAAGTGTGAAGCCAAGCTATATCAAGGAGGGAAGAACTATTCAAAAGGATCATGGAGGTATACCTAGCCAAAAGAACTAACGAGGTCCAATACCCCAAATTAATCCTCAACTCGTTTTTCCTAACAAAGAAACAGTCTGAAGAACAAGTCGATATTTTTAAAGGGTTGTCAGTTGAAAATTTCTATGGTATACTTGAATATGATGAGGACGACATAGAAAATTTACTAGTGGACTACTCCATGAAAAACCAGGACATTGAAGAAGCATTACATGGCATTTCCCTTGATTTGAGAGACTTGGAGGGAGAGTTGTTCAATATCGCAATCTAGCATGAAATCAACATGGCACCAATGAAAAATTATATCGAAGAATGGTTTAATAAAGTGATCGAAAAATTGACCACCGATGGGAAAGAAACAGTTGAGACCGTTCCTGTAACCATTAATGAAGACAATAAAAGGACACCAAAAAGCAAGTGAAAAGGACGAGAGACCATCATAGTAAGTTTATGTTGATCACATCCTTCTTTCTTTATCAAGTCCTTCATCCAGTTATTCCAGCTCTTTCACTATAAAGGTTGAACCGAAGATTGATAACTCCTCTTTTCTTCTTACCAGGTCTTGTTGTTCTTTTACCACACACCATTTTCCTTCTACAAGATTAATTCTTGTGTATAATTTTTTATGGTCCGTGGGAGCCCTGATATGAGTCTTTAAGACAAACACATTTTAAATTTCAAAGAATATGTAATAGACTATATATTTTTTAGAAATTTCAAGAGAGCTACTTCAGGAACAATCTCGACTGTACCTTGTAACCCATAGTTTTGAATACAAAGTATTTGAGGTTGATCTATCATTATCGTTATTTGAGCTTCCCATGTTCACTCTGTTAAATTTATCTTATGCATGCAAACCATCTTATTTTTCTTTTTATGTGATTAGAAATATTTAGTCAAACTATGATGGATGTGAGGAAATTTTCCTTATTTGCTTTAAATGTGTGAATGTGCTCGGTTCCTATTCCTTTCTCATGAACTTTCTTTAAAAATAAAACAAAACATTTTCCTTTTATTTTTCTTGCAATATTTTTATTTCTTTGAATTACTATGATAGATTTCTGCAAAGTCCCACATTTTGAATACCTAGAATTCCCAAGAAAATCTAAAGAGGAGTAACACCTCTATAAAAATGCAGGGGGGTTTACATCCTCGTGAGGTTGTCGTTTCGGTCCCAACGGATTCAAGCGTCAACATTTTTGGCGACCATACTAGGGAGTGAACTAAAATTTGGAACCCAGTCTAACATTTTTAAAAAATATATGACTTTTCCCCATGCTGATCAACCCCACTTAGAAATTGGAATGAAAAATCAACGAATCCTCTTACATCAGTTATACAATCTGGTATTAACAATAACTGAGACCCGAGAATATTTAGAAAGGTCCTAGCAGATATTAGTCCAAGAAGAAGAAAGAGAAATCCTCTAGAGACAGAGGAGAGATGAGCGACAAGAACAAAGAAATCAAAGGCTACCTAGAGCAGCACAAGAACAAGGTCGAGATTGAAGTTGGACGAATACAAGGGACCCATTACCAGAAGTAAAAGAAAGAAACTTTTTATTCTTAGAAGTGAAAAGAATATTCCTGGAATCTTTATCAAAATGGAAAAAATAAATGAACAACCCCAAGATGAGAATCATGAGGAGAGACAAGGAGGTGGAATAGATGCTGGAAGAAATCAAGAAAACCTAAGGTTTGAAAATAGATGAAGAATAATATATTCTCCTTTGAATCTTCTAGGTGAGAAACATGATCTCCCTATTCTCCCTAAGGGCACCTTAAATGAATTTCCTGGAGACAGAGCAATCGATACAAAGAGGCATCTGCACTTATTTCTTGATGTTTGTGATTTTCGTCGTGTTGAGTATGATGATGTCATGGTAAGGTTATTTCTACAAACCTTATCAGGAAGAGCATATGAATGGTATACGACATTACCTAGTATATCAATTGACTCATTTAATGACCTCAAAGCCATGTTCTTGACTATGTTCTCCCCTCCAATTTCTCATCATACCCTTCTCACTAATTTCACCCAGATTGGTTTGAGGAAGAATGGAATAAATTATGATTGAAATGGGTGTCGACCCCGAGATTATACTGGGAAAATTACAAAGGAAGCTGGGAGGATTAAGTATTGATAATCAAGGAGCCTACAGTTCAAAGAAGAATGAAGAATTCAAGCCATGATTGGCTCAAAACAAAACAATTGGAGGAGGATTTTTCAAGGGAACCATACCAGATGTAAAAGTAGACCATGTGGAAACACAAGAAACGAAGCAAAGAATTGAAATTGCACAGATGAATAGAACTATCAATCAAATGCAGAATGAGATAACCAGACTAAGAAGGAAAGATAATTATGTGGTAAATCCAATAATTCCAGTCCCAGAGAAAATAAATAACCCTCCCCACAAAAACAGAGTGAGGTTTGAAAAAACAAATAATCCACAAAGACCAAGGGTTCCCATGAAGCCTACTCCCAATGCAGTTGTTCTGGATGATGTGTATGATGAGAAAATAGTTGAGAAAAAGAATTATTACTCACCTGATGAAAGTTCCAAAAATATGCATATGGACGGATGCGAGACGTCCATGTATATATTTTAAGAGGGAGACAACGACCCCAACTCACAAGACAATGTAACCCAAACAAGAGGATTTGTAAATAGATCCAAGAATAAGAATGGATCTGAAAAAGAAAACAAAAAAGATAAAGAAAAAATAAATGAGAAAAGGGAAAATGAGAAAGTGATGGATAGCATTGGAAGTAAAAGGAAATATCTAACGTCAAACTCCACTCAGATGACATATAATGTTGTAGAGGACTTAAGTAAATTAAGGATAACTCTTCCTTTTACAGAAGTGATGGAGATTCCCCAACAAAGGGAAAACATTTTGAAATTGTTGGACAATCCATATGAAAGAGAGGAAGTTGTTTCCAATCCAAAACAAATCCATAACCAATCAACTTCTAAGTTGAGAGGTAAAACACCTCCCTTTTACATTTCAATTGAAAATCATGATGTTGCACTACACAATTGTTTAGTTGACACTGTTGCGACAAATAATATCATGCCACTGGTGGTAATGGAGGCATTGGTAATGAGTTGTACCAAGTATTACAAAACTGATGAAATTATATATGCAATTGATTCTAGAAAAGTTCTAGTTTATGGAGAAATCAAGGATTTTTATGCTCGGATCACGGCAACCCCTATATTATTACAGTTTTCAATATTATTGTGGTAGACCTTCCTCCAGCATATGGAGTTGTGATGGGAAGAAATTGGAGATCCATGATCGAGGGATATATAACGAACGATGAAAGTTGCATATGTTTCCAAGAAAAGAAGCAACAATGATTAAGGTGCCCCTTGAACCCATAAAGCCTTTATCTTTCAAGAAGAATGATAATGAATTAATGGAATATTATATAGATGCTAAGATTGGAAACTATGCCATCCTAGACATGGAACATAATGAAATCCTAGAGCAAGTTCAAGATATGAATAATCAATAATGTTTGTTTGAAGGCTATTGGAGGATGTCATTCGATAGAGATTTTTCAAACTCCGGGAGTGGAGTTGGAATTGTTCTTATGAGTCCAAATAAGATTGTGCATCCACATGCTATTAGACTAGAATTTTCATGTACTAATGACGAGGAAGAATATGAATCCTTGATCCAAGGGATGATACTTGCACAAGAAATGAAGATAGAACATCTAATTGTGATTGGCGACTCCGAGTTGGTGATTAATCAGGTCACCCAGAGGTATAAAATCAAGAAAAAAATACTTAAGTTATATTTCAAAAGAGTTAACGAATTTATGGAATTTTTCAGTTCTTTCAACATTTCCTTTGTTCCAAGGGACAAGAACCAGAAGACATATTCATTGGCTTTGGCGGCCTCATTGTCAAACCCAGATGATATACAAAGTAAAACATATTTTCAAGTAGAAAGAAAAATTTGACCTTCTGTACCCGATAACATGGAATATTTGCAAGTGTTTGAGAATGATGAACAGTTGGAAAACAAATTGTTGAACGATGATGATGAGGATGAAAATCACATGGCTGTTGTCTCGAAAGATTGCATTCAATATGAGTATCTTTTTACAAAAGATGATCATGCTAAAAATCTTCTGGAAGAAGTTTCACTTCGAAAAGTGCAAGAAACAAGAAAGGTCAATATTGGAACTGACAGTTCTCCGAAATATGTCAACTTGGGAGTTGATTGCACCAATGAGGAAGTTAATCAATACGTTTCATTGTTTAAATAATACATTGATGTGTTCACATGGACCTATGATGATTTGAAATCTTATGATAAAACGATATTCCAACACATCATTCCTTTGAGGGAAGAAGTAAAGATTGTAAAGAAAAAAATAAGGATGACGAAACCCAAACTGAAACCTATGGTAAATATTGAATTGGATATATTAAATAAGGCTAGAATAATATATCCCATTAGACATTTTGACTAGATTTCAAACCCTGTGATAGTAAGAAAGAAGACAGGGGAAATCCAGATGTGTGTTGATTTCAAAGATCTTAACAAAGAAAGCATAAAGGATAACTTTCCTTTTCCTAATATGGAGTTCCTTCTCCAGCAAGTCACTGGATTATCCTGCATGTCCATGTTGGATGGTTTTCCTAGATATAACCAAGTCTTGGTGGCTGAAAGATAGGGCAAAGACAACATTCATAACACCTTGGGAGACGTATGCATATGCTAGAATTCCCTTTGGTTTGACGAATGTTGGAGACACATTCCATAGGGCCATGGATCATGCATTTAGTGGGTTGATAGGAAAATTTATGGCATACTATCAAGATGACTTGACATTTCATTCATAAACAAGGGGTGATCATATCCATCATTTGAGAAAAGTCTTTGAAAGATGTAGATTATATGGTGTATCTCTAAATCCAAATAAATGTTTATTCGTTGTAACTCAAGGAAAACTATTGGGTCATATTGTGTGCAAGGAAGGTATTTATATAGATCCAGAAAGAGTTAAAGCAATAAATAAACTCAACACCTCGACATCTAAGAAAGGAGTTCAATTGTTTTTCAACAAGATCAATTTTGTGTGAAGGTTTGTTCCTGACTATGCAAGTACTGTGAAGCCGATCAATTTGTTGTTGAAAAAGGAGCAGAGGTTTGAATGGACAACAGATCCTCAAGAATATTTCAATAATATCAAAGGAGAAATCACCAAAGCTCTAGTCCTCATTATTCCATATTTTCAAAGGGATTTCATTATCTATTTGTTTGCTACAGAAATAGTTGTTGCATATGTTCTTACTCGGAAGAATACCAAAGGTGAAGAACTCCCAATCAGTTTCATGAGAAAAACCCTAAATGACTATGAATTGAGGTATTCAGAACTGGAAAATCAATCCTTGGCTCTTATGAAAGCGGTGGTGCACTTTCAGACGTACATATTGAACTCCCATGTTATTGCTTATGTTCCCTCATCGCCAGTGAAGATGCTTTTGAATCAACAATTGAGAGAAGAAAAATTGGCTAACTGGCTGGAAAAGATACAAGAATATGATATTGAAATTAAATATTTAAAGACTGTCAAAGGACAAGGTTTGTGCAAGCTCATCGCGAATAGTGATTATGTGGATGGAATTATTTTAATTTCAGTAGGAGAACCATTGGATGATTTAGAATGGTATGGAGACACTGTATTCTACTTGAGGTCTGGATAGTTTCTTGTCACCATGAACCCTAAGGAGAGAAGAACATTGAAGATGAAGGAAAATCAATATTTGTTGATTGTTGACATATTGTTCTGGAGGAATTATGCTGGTATAATACTGAGATGCGTTGATGAAAACCAGGCCCAAGAATTGATGAGAGAATTCCATGAAGGAATATGTGGTGGACAATTTGCACCTACTGCCACTACCCATAACATAATAAGAGTTGGGTTCCATTGGCCATCAATATTTAGAGACTCATATGCCACAATAAGGAAGTGTGTATCATGCCAACAATTTTCAGAGAAAATGAAGAGATTTGTGATGTCGTTACAACCCATAATTGTATAACAACCATTCTCTCAATGGGGACTTGATGCTGTCAGGCCAATCAATCCGAAGTCAAGCAAGGGACATATGTACATTCTCACTGCTACAGATTATTTCATGAAATGGCTAGAAGCAATGGTGTTAAATAAAGTTGATTCTGAAGAGTTAATTAAGTTCCTGAAAGATAATATTCAGTCAAAATTTGGTGACCCAGATAAATTTATTACTAATAATGGTTCAATTTACATCAGTTTGAGTTTACATAGTTTTGTGGAGAATATGGAATTATTATGGGTCAATCATCAAATTATTATCCACAAGGAAATGGTCTTGTAGAATTCATGAATAAGACACTCATTCAGATACTAAAGAAAACTATTGACAAGAACAAAATGAATTGGCATATGAAGTTGACTAATGTGTTATGGGCAAGCAAAACGACTCCAAAGGATAGCACTGGGATGTCCCCATATACATTGGTTTATGGGAAAGAAGCGAAAATGCGAGTTAGCCTCGAACTCAATGCCTTGACTTTCGTGGTTAATACAGAAGAAACAAAAGACAATTCAACTATCCAAAGGAGGATCAAATAGTTGTTGAAGTTGGAAGAAGAACTAAGAAAATTCCTAAATCAAACTTCTCAGAGACAACAAAGTATCAAAAGATATTTTGATCAAAGTGCAATTGTAAAGAATTTTCAAAAGGAAGAGCTGGTGTTACTCTTGAACAAGGTCAAGGAGAAACCATTGATGCATACAAAGTTTGAAGCACTTTGGATTGGACTATACATTGTTGAAAATATCCTGGGTTTTAATTCCTATATGCTCCAAGACATGAAGGGTAAAATATTAATGTTTCCTATCAATAGGCAACATTTGAAAGGTTTCTTCACCTAAAACTTTCTCATTTTCCTTGTACATAATTTTTTTTTTTTTTTTTTTTTTTTAGGTTTGTATATTCTTACCTTTGACTCCATCCCAATCTAATAAAGTGTTGTATATTCTTACCTTTGACTCCATATCCCAATCAACAAAAGTGCCTGGTCATAAAGATTTTGGATTCTTGACAACCCACAGGGGGGTTATCATTCCACAATTGGAGCCAGTTGTTGAGATCATTTCCCACTTATGAGTTTTCCCTCCCCTTTCTATTTTCCCAACTTCTTTTCTTTCCATTTCTTTTCCCTCTTCTATACTTACCCGGATTATCTTTTTTCTCTTCTCCCCTCTTTTTTTCCCCTTTCTGGTTACTATACGTAGTCATTTCTCAAAACGATAGGTTCACGGGTTGGCGGACTCACGGGTTCTCACCTCCATCCATATTCCCATAGCATGAGTCCGACCGACCGCCATGTTATTCTATATTTAATCATTTTTTTTAAAATCATGGGTTTGCAGGTTCAAGCTTTCATATTCCAAGTTCTGCGATATCCATTTTGCACCCAAAGATCCACGATTTACATTATAACCATCAGAATTACAGAGCTCCTAAGTAACTCATCTCTGTTATATTGAGTTTGACCGACCGCATTACAACACTTATCCTATTTTTGAACTTTCGCAACCGTGAGTTCATAGGTTCCCGGTTTTGCGAGTTCACAAAAATTCCCAATTCCTGATTACTCTCGTTCATCCCCATCGTCCTCTTTCTTTTCCCAATATGCATTTAAGACCGGTTTAATGCTACTAACTCATCATGCAAGTTATGTAAAGATCGTCATTAATAAGTGAAGGGCTCGAGGATATTTCTCATTAAACTGCAATAAAACATGATTTGACGAAGATTATATTATTGTTATATCTCTCAAGCGCTCATTGCAAATATTATCTGGATTAAAGGAACACTATCGTCAACTTATTGCCACAGCAGCTCGAAAAAAAATTTGCAGTGATACTTTGAATATTTTTGGGCTTAAGGACAAAACTTTCAGTGGTCTAGAGCACATTCCTATTATTCATCCCCTTTTTCTTCGAAGGAAGTGATATGGACATCCTAAATTGCTCATGCAGGATGTGTCCCTAAGGTTTTTGACTACAAGGAACTGGTCGCATGGCGCGTTGAGAAATATATACCTAGTCAGTGGATTATTCAACTTCAAGACCATTCTCCCATATCTCTTTCACCTCAAGTGTTCCATAAGATTTTGAAACTCCCTAAACCAACACTTACTTTCAAAGGAGAGGATTGCAGGGATTTCCTGAAAAAGAACGACAACGGCCTGGACCTCTTCCCTGAGTTCTTGGAGAATCCCATGGCCATTGTTGAAGATATTACCAGGATGCAGGTTGACTCGTTCAAAAACCCCTTTCAGGAAATTGCTTGGTTATTCACCATTGTGACAGGCCAAAAAGTACCACCAACATTTCCCGTATGATTCTTTATATCTTATATTTTACAGTAAAAAAGCAAGCTATTTTCGATTGGGGAAAAATGATTTCCATTGAAATCTCCTCCCAAATGACGCAGTACAAAAAGGACAATAAATTCTTTATATCTTCTTATTTGGTGTTTGCGATGGCATATTGTTGTCATTTTCCAAAATTGTCTATCTGTAAAAGGGTGAACTTTGAACGTGACCCAATTACCTTTTGATACCAAGTGTTTTGGAGACATAAAGCTTCCTTGAATTTACATGAAGTTTTAAATGATTTTGTTTCAGTTTTCAAAGGATTATTGTTTGGAAAAGATACCCCCAGAATATACGACCAGGAAAATAAATTCCTAGATAAAAAGGGGACGTTGGAGAAAATGGAGAATCACAATATTATCAGGATTTTCGGTTCTAAGAAAAATCCCTCATTTATTCCATGTGATGTATCTGATAAAATGTTTATTACGGAAGTCACAAGGTAGTATAAATTATGGCTACACTTTTTCCATGAGAAACAAAAAAAACAGTTCATACCCCTGCGTTATAAAATTGGGGACTTTATATTTTGGAATATAAACAAAATCGATGAATTTGCAAACCACTTCCACAATTTGAATCTCAAATATGCTGAAAAGATAAAGGGGTTTTACACTAATGGAATTTTTGTGCAACATATGATGGCATTAGGATTCAACAATTCATTTATCCATACTGTTCTGAGTGAAGAAGAAGATAATAACTTAGGCACTACTACTCAATACTTGGAAATAGTACTCAGTAAGAAGAAGATAATAACTTGGAAACGATACTCAGTACCAATGAGTTTTACAAGAAGAAAGGAAAGGATCCCAACGAGAAGAGTTCCTAGTCCCCAACTCTTACTCCTAAAACTACAACATCTCGGATCAATGCTCGAGATGTCCACCCATCTAGAAAAGTGACCAACAGTAGTTCAAGCGACAGAGGAGAAAAGAATCCCCCTCCGGAAAAAATTGAGAGCTCGCACAAGCTTCCTCTTAGAAAAAAGAGGAAAAGCGTTGTGCAAGAGGAAGAAGACCAGTGCATAGAAAGTGACATCAATAGCTTCTCCCTTGAAGACATGGAGCTTGAGGTGAATATTGAGAAGATGTTTCCCACAATGGATTGACCAGGGAACACGACCCATCAGAATTCATCATTGGAAATTATTGAGAATGAGACCTTTAATGAGGAAGAGTCATTTGCTTTTCAGAGCGCTATCTTTGACAGGGAATCCAAGAAATTGATTATTACGAAAGATGATGTGAAGATTAAGAATGGAAAATATCGTTCAAAGGTTGAACTAAGAGATATGCAACCTTCCCATATTTATAGAATTCATAGAGAAATCGGGGATGCTCTGGATGACTCCATTGGCGGTCTTGAAGCGGAAAACACAAAGTTAAAAGAAAGGATCAAGGAACTGGAAGACGCCTTAATGCCTCTTCCACTGCTTGCCAGTCCTTTGAAAATAGTTAGACCCACCACACCTGCTGCTAAATTGAAAGGATCCTCAAGCCTACTTACATCATCCAGGAGCTATGTGGAAAGAAATATTAAGAAAAGAATGGCATTGATCACAGAGGAATGGGAAATTTCGAAAAAACATGGTTTATTTTGGCTCGAGGGTGCATGCCTTCCATGAGTATTTGCAAGTCGACCTAAAGAATGAAGAAGTTTTATACCTTGATGTTGTAGTACCCTTTGAAATCAAAGTTTCCAATCTGACAGAACTAAGGAGAAGAGAAGAGGATCTGCCCTCTCCAAGTCGGATAAAAAAGTTGAACGCGTGCTAGAAAGAAAAGATAAAAAACCTGAATAATATTGTTCAAGCGTGCATCCGATCTATATCAAGGAGGGAAGAACTATTCAAAAGGCTCATGGAGGTAGACCTAGCCAGAAGCACTAACGAGGTCCTTTCTCTTCCTAAGAAAATCTAAAGAAAAGTACCACCTCTATAAAAACACAGGGGGGTTTACATCTTCGTGAGGTTGTTGTTTCGGTCCCAATAGATTGAAGCTTCAACAGGTATACATTTCCTAGAACCTGTGATCTCTAACAAGAAAACACACATTTTTAACCTTCCCAGATTACAGTTAGGAAAGAACGGATAACCTTACTAAATTACAATTAGGAAAGAGGAAGGATACTCGACCCATTGAGAGGCAAAAATATGGAATAACAACAGGGATCTAGGCATAAATTTATCACAACAAAGGAGGAAAAAATATGTAACAGCCTAATATTGACTACTATGATTTTGTAAAAACCAAGAATGTTATCTGAAAACTCTAGAGGATTCTACCCATCTATACCTAGAAACAAAAGCTGATTTTATTCATTGTGATTCTACCAATGTGCCTTATGTGATCTTCCTTTAATTAAAGTAGTGAATATTTATGGTGTCGTGTTCATTTTTTATACCTTAGAAGGTTTTCCCCAAGTAAAATTATGTAATTATGTATTCTTATTTTTCATTTCTATGTTACTGTGCTAAATTTGTCAATTATAAATCTTCATTATGATTTCATATAAGTTGGTAAGTATAATTTTAGATCACTTACAACATCCTTGTTGTAATTTTAGATCACTATGATCAATCAGATGTATATTTTAGATCACTATGATCAATCATTGGATATATATATGAATCATTGAGTGAATCCATAAATTCTTGGAACTTCCCATAGCAACTCTAAAAGAAAAACATTTCCATACTACTGTTGCCCCATTAGCAATTGGAAAGAAGAAGGGTTGCCCCATTAGCAATTGAAAATTCTTCTTCCATTTATACAGCTGATAAAGGCAAATATTCTTTCAATGCATTTTCAATTGACTTATTTTTGAAAAATCCAAAAAAATTTATGGCTTAAATCTTTAATATAATTCTATATTTTAAATATAAACATACTTTAATATAATTTCATATTTTAAATATAAATATAAATATTTGTTATAAATCCCTTTTCAATTTACTGATTTGTTTTGATTGACTTATTTTTGAAAAATCCTAATTTTTTTATCTTTAATATAATTCCATATTCTAAATATAAACATACTTTAATATAATTTCATATTTTAAATATAAATATAAATCCTTCTTATAAATCCCTACTTAATTTAGGTCAACATTTTCATTAAAAAATATATATAATATTTTTTTACCAATTAACTCAGTCCCCATCGAAGACTTTCATTTCCTACCATTTCGATTGACACATCTCATTATAATCCAAAATCGATTGACACATCTCATTATAATCCAAAATTGCAGTTTACAATGCATAAGATTGCAAATTCACATTGCAAAAATATGGGCTAATCCCAAATTCGTCCTAAAACAAACAATGCAGTATCCAAGACTGCAGTACAATATTGCAAATTCCTTGTAAAACAAAAGACCAAAAAAAAA